>PVLC010006831.1:0-66900 GCA_004027655.1 Graphiurus murinus
TTTTTTTTTTTTTTTTTTTTTTTTTTTTTTTTTTTTTTTTTGCAATACTGGGGATTGAACTCAGGGGCATTCTACCTCTGAGCTATACCCACAGCCCTATTTTTTATTCTTTATTTTGAAGCAGGGTCTCACTAAGTTGCAGAGTGCCTCACTAGGTAGCTGAGGCTGGCCCCAAACCCTGATCCTCCAGTCTCAGCCTCCCAAATGCTGGGATTACAAGTGTGCGCCACCACGCCTGGCTCTTTAGAGCTTTAAATCCATTTAGTTTTGCTTTTAGTCAGTTTCTTTCCTTAAAATTACTCTCAAAATAGTTGAATAAACTCTTGCCATTCAGTTATTTGTTCAACACTTATATTCTATTTCCTACTAAATCAACTTACTTGCCTTTATCTTCGGATCTTATTAAAAGTCAGATGTCAGAAGACTTCACAAATTAAACCAATTTCTATTTTTATTCTTAAGGAAACACTTAAAAATGTTTGCTGTTAGTTTCTTTTGCTTAGGGAAGGGCAGCCTTATCACATTCCCAGGGAAGACTGGATATAGCAATTCAGTTTTAGAAAACAGGGTGTCATTGGCTTGGTTGTCAGAATGGTAGTAAGAACCCTAGGAACCTCAGCAGTGCTGAGCTCTGAGATCATTTTCGTTCCCCTGGGAGGGCAGAGGCAGGACAATAAAAGAAGCTTCTAACTAGTGTTCCACCAACTGAAATTCAGATAAAAAACGTTCAGAACCAGACTCACTTATTTCATGTGTACCATTGCAGCAATTTATTTTCTCAGGAGAATCATGTTCAAATCTAAGAAACTTCCCTTTAAAAGAAAAATAAAAAAATGTATAAAAAAGGGCATTAAAGCCATTATTATTTATGATCAAGTTGTTCTCCTGGTCAATATTCTTTAGAAAGTTCTGTGACTTAAAGTTGGCAGTATTCAATATCACATCTATGTACCTTTATATTAAAAAAAATTCTAAAAAGAATCAGTGTGTAGAGGGCTTTTGTATCCTAGGAATAGAGGGGAATTTCAAGAACATGTTGGGAAAGTGTTTATACACCATTTCAAAAACTGACACATTGTGAAGTTTTTGGAAGAAAAATTGCTATTAAGCACTTGAATAGCCAAAGTACCTAAGGAAATTAATATTGCATCATCTCTTTTTCACTATAATTCACATTTTAGGTTTTAGACATTTGCAACTAGAACAATTAGATAAGAATAAACATAATGAAGCAAAGAAAACCATCTAGAGCTGGGCCCATGGTGGTGCATACCTGGAATCTCAGTACTTGGGAGGCTGAGACAGGAGGACTGCAGGTTAGAGACCAGTGTATGGAAACGTAGTAAGACTCTGTTTCAAAATTAGAAAATAAAATGGGACTGGTGGTTTAGCCCAGAAGTAGAACACCCTTGGGTTCGATCCCCAGTATGCCACCCCCAAATCTAGAAACATTTTCTTTCTTGATTCATTAGATATAAATGGAAGGAAATTGAGTTTCCTTTTTATTTGGTCTTAACTTTAAAATGTTTATAGTTGTACTAAATGATTTCTATCTTGCTATTACCAAGAAATTAAGCTTTTTTTTATCATGCTCCATTGTTATTAAGCATTTATTAGCTTTAGAATTTTAAATTCAAAATAAATTTCCTTTGTGGCCACTGCTTTTTCTATCTTTATTTTTTCCTGGCCATAAACTTTGCCTGTTACATCGAGCACATAATTATTTCTGAAAACACTATTTCTAGATACTTGTAATCATAATAGAATTGGAAAAGACTTAAACATCTAGTTCAAAATTAACCAGGAAGCTCTCAGTTGTATGATTTATTTCCTCCATGTTTTTTCTTTCATTTCTATACTTTTATTACTGTATTGGACATTATAGTGAAGTTCAACTTGATGCAAACATACATGTACACAGCCGTTGGTGTATTTCTTCCCCATCCTACCTGGCTGCTCCCTCACCTCTCCCCACTCCTAAGTGAAATCTGAAGTAATAACTTTCACATATTGCCACGGTATTATTTGAACTGTTTCCTTCCTCAATCCTCCTTTCCCATCTCCACTTCCTTTCTCCAAACCCCTTCCACTATTCTACTGGTCTCTCTCCACATTTATTGAAAGTCTCTATGTTTCCTATTTTCTTTCTATTTTCCACATATGAGAGAAAACATACAACCTTTTGCTTTCTGAGACTGGCTGATGTAACTTAGCATAATATCCTCTAGTTCCATCTATTTTCCTGCAAATGATATGATTTTGTCCTTTATGGCTGAGCAGATTTCCAGTATGTGAATATACCACATTTTCTTTACCCTTTCATCTGTTGACAGACACCTAGGTTGCTTCCATAATTTGGCTATTGTGAATTGCACTTCTGTAATATATTAGAGATAGAAAGAATCTTAAACATCACCCAGTTCAAAATTAACCATGAAGCTTCCCAAGATGCTGCATTTTGTGTGAAATAGTATTTAATTTTTTTTACAAGTTCAAAATTATGTTTGCAGACAGCCTTTAGGTTTGCAATTGTGGAAAGCAAAAATGCAGATAAAGTGTACAACTTCATATTAGTAAATTCCTATCTTACTGGTAGCGTGAGGCAGCTTTTTTTTCTTTTTGCGATACTGGGGATTGAACTCAGGGGCATTCTACCCCTGAGCTATATCCCCAGCCCTATTTTTTATTTTTTATTTTGAAACAGGGTCTCACTAAGTTGCGGAGTGCCTCACTAGGGAGCTGAGGCTGGCCTCGAACCCAGATCCTCCTCCCAAATGCTGGGATTACAAGCATGCGCCACCACGCCCGGCTTACTAAAACGAATTTCTGTGGGAGATATAAACACATATATGTAGTAAAAAAGAGACATCAGCTTTGGAATTAGTAGCTGAAAGGTTTTGATCTCAGTTTTAATAGTAACTAATTTGATGCAAGGTAAATAATTGATACTGGTTTTCCTCTGCTTCAAATGAAAAGGTGTAGGATCTAATTCCAAGTTTTTTGTTCTTGCCATGCTCTTTTAAAACCTGAGTATTGTTATGCAACCCCACCAAGTTAAAAGATCTTTTAAAGTAATCCCAAAATATGTAAAACATCTCTCCCACAATGGATAACAGAGAATATCTGTCTAGGAGAAATGGACCTACAGCTACTGAACAACTAACGTAAGTTAGGTTATTCACAAATGCCCTAGTTTAACCATTTTATGAGGAACAAAATGCAGGAAGATTAAAAAATTTAAGGTTGCACGCATATGAAGTGACAAGACCAGGATATTTTCTTTATACTATGCCTTAAGAAATTTCTGTATTGTCATTAAAAAAAGCAGATATTGGTGGTGCTGGGGATTGAACCCAGGGGTATTCTGCCCCCAAGCTACCCCCAGGCCTTTTTTAAAATTTGGAAACAGGGTCTTGCAAAATTGCTGACAGTCTCAAACCTGCAGTCCTCCTGTTTCAGCTTCCCATGTATTGGGATTATAGGTGTGCGCCACCATGCCTGGAGCCACAAATGAATTTCAAATGTATGTGTACGCTTAAATTGAAGGACAGTTATGGTTGATCAAAATCCATACTGTGAAATTTGACTATGAAAGGGACAATAGGTGGAGAATGATGGTCTGTATTTAATCTCTGTATCACATTTGTGTTGAAAATAGCTTTTTCAGATGCAAAGCAAGTAGTACTGTTTAAACATGACAGAATGATTAAGTGTCATATTTAGGTTTCTACTGGTTTATTAAGAAATTCAAGCTAGATTTGAAGTAAATGTATACAGGGAATAAAAACAAGTCATTAAATGATTATTGGGTAGAAGGAAATCCTATCTTTTTCATGCAAGCCATCAGTGTGTGTGTGATACTGGGGATTAAATCCAGGAGCACTCTACTACTGATCTTCCCCAGCCCTTTTTATTTAAATTTATAAATACTTTATTTTTGAGGTACTGGGAATTGAATCCAGGGACACTCTACTACTGATCTACTTCCCCAGCCCTTTTTATTTTGAGACAGGGTCTTGCTAAGTTGTTCAGGCTGGCCTTGATTCTATCTCAGCCTCCTGAGTACTGGGATTACAGGTATGTGCCACCATGCCCAGAAAATCACATAACAGTTTTTCTTACCTTTGCTTGGACACTTCCAATGATGGAAAAACCACTAACTCTTAATGCTACCTTTTTGGTTTTTTGGACCTGCCTTGCCATCACATCCATATATGGCCCTTATTCTGTCTTCTGGTGTTATATAGGATAAAGATACTTGTAAGAAAGGAGCTTTCCAAATGATCATTTCAGATGTGGGAAGACAGTCATTCTTTTTTTTTTTTTGCGGTACTAGGGATTGAACTCAGGGGCTTTCTACCTCTGAGCTATACCCCCAGCCCGATTTTTTCTTCTTTATTTTGAAACAGGGTCTCACTAAGTTGCGGAGTGCCTCACTAGGTAGCTCAGGCTGGCTAAGAACCAGGATTCTCAGGTCTCAGCCTCCCAAATGCTGGGATTACAAGCATGAGCCACCACATCCGGCTGACAGTCATTCATATGTTCCATCTTTGTTTCTTCAGAATTCTTTCCCTAGGGTTTAGGAAACAACATCTTACCTTTTAGCCCCAAATGCTAAGAAAAATGGGTAACTCAAAGTTGGAAAGGATTCCCCATTTTCTTTCTTTGAAACGAAAGTCTGAACTTTTATTTCCTGTGCTGTATAATTTATGAACACTTCTGAGAATGGATTTTGTGCTTCACCATCAACCTCACTACAAATGTAGAGAAGCCAGGGAAATTATTTAGACTCATCTTCATTAGTGAGAATTTGTATTCCAAAATTAACTAATATTCAAATTTCAGATTTACATTAAATAATTCAGAATGAACTGAACAAATTCAAACTAGATAAAAAGGAAAATATAGAACTTTTTTTTTTTTTTGCGGTACTGGGAATTGAACTCAGGGGCGTTCTACCTTCAAGCCCTATTTTTTTATTCTTTATTTTGAAACAGGGTCTCACTAAGTTACGGAGTGCCTCACTAGGTAGCTGAGGCTGGCTGAGAACCCGGATCCTCCAGTCTCAGCCTCCCAAATGCTGGGATTACAAGCATGCACCACCACGCCCAGCTCTAGAAATAACTTTTTAATAGACAAATAAAACTTGCATTTAAAAATCAAGAATATAACTTGCATTTAAAAAAATTAAGGTTTCTAATAACCTATCTTGTATTTGAGTAACACTAATCATTTGAAGATAATAATTACCTAAAACATTCAAAATAAAAAATGCCTGGAGGGGAAATATTTAACAACTCAAAGGCAGCCCATTTTTCATGCACTGTTACATATGGTAATTAAAACCACATCTTAAAATAAATGTGCAGTATGTAACAGATTTAAAGGTAGCTTTGAAACACTTTGGCTGCCCCAAATCTTTATTTTTATACATAAGAAGATGAAGCTATTTATGTCTCATGTAATTTTTATTGAGATGTATAATTTTGAAGAACATATAATTTAAAAGTTTCTCTATTATTAATGAGTATCCAGAGGCCCAAGTCTCAAAGAATCCAGTTGACTCAGCAATTTGAGGACATCATTCCACTCTTGAAATCTGAGGCATTTCTCCCAAAATGTTTGAAGAACTCCTAAGTGTTACTAATCAAAATCATCTTTAGTATGCACTAGAGAAAAGATTGTAGTGGAGGAAAAAGTCCTTTATTATAAGCTTTCAAAATTAAATTGTGGTCAAAATGGTATGTAGGTCAAAAACAAATGCAAATTACCAAAACATTACATTTCATGAAATGTTTATGCAAATTAGAAACTAGCTCTGATTCATACTTAAAAATTCCGTATTTTCCCCTTAGTACTCTCAACTGTTAAGGGAACTAACATTTTCAACATAAGTAAAGCCAACCTTATTTCACCTTTATCAATATGTCAAAATATATTTGTGGTATGGCAAGTGTGTATCAGGTCTTGAAAGTGAAAATTAAGATAAATCTTATGAAGAATGATAAATGAATTTTGCTGTGTAGAAGGAATTTACAAGCTAAGTTCATTGGTGATCTTATACTATTTATGCAGTAACTGGACTTTTGGTAGGAATTATGACAACTTTGACACTTGTGAATTTTATGACATTTTTAAGAAGTCATTTAAATGACCAACAAACTGATATGGAAATTATCTCTTTACAGAGCTCTATGAATACCGAGTTCCATGGTAAGGAGATTGCATAGCTTTAAAATATTAAAATATTGCTAAGTCACAATATGTACAGAACTGAACAAATGCATTTAAAAAACTTTCAGTTTATGAATATATTGCTAATGCATGCAACCGCCATTTAGTTTTCCTGTATACAAACTGAAGGGGAAATCTAAGATCCAGTAAAAATATTCCTAGAAATATAACTGAGGTAAAGCATTGTTACTGCTTTATACTTGGGAACGGAGTCAGCTTTCCTCCTGTACTGCTAATAAACACTACTGTAATAACATGGTCTCTGAATTACATTAAATGTTCTAGGAAAAAGCAAAAATGCCCCCAATGCAAAGGAATTATCCCAAGGTTAACAGTGAGATTTCACAAGAAACTTAAGATTTTATTCTAGTTAGTACTTGTAGAGTAGGCAAAGTGTATTTTAAGTGTGATTAGTAGTTCAATAACTTCAGAAATAACGTGTTTTTTCCTAAACTCCATGTCTTTGGCCTTTCCCCAGATATTTGAAAATCACACTTGAAGCTGGGGCCTAAAATAGACATTAACTCTCCCCACAGGTGACTTCCAGGCATACTAGTTTGAGAATTACATAACTAGAGGATAACTGACTCTGGCAAGCTCCCGCAGTTATCTCAACTCAAACTGAGTCTTTTATACACATTTAAAGATCAGTTTTCTTCTTAAGTAACAGGGGGTACTGTTACAATGTTAATATTAAGCTAAGCATTTATCTCAAAACTTAACAAATTTGTCTCTTTGAATGCAGAACTAAAATAAATACATATTATTTAGTACTTTTGTGCTTTATAATATTTGATGTTCCTAATGTAAAAGGAAAGCAAAACAGATTAAATTGAATAAAGCTGCTTTTTGTAATTTTTAATTTTCTTCCCAAAGATACAGCAGTAGTGACTCACAGAACGGAGTATGTATTTAAAAGTATGTACTTTCAGAGCTGAGTGTGGTGGTGCAGCTGCACAGGAGGCTGAGGCAGGAGGACTGCATGTAGGAGGCCCTGGGTTCAATCTCCAGTGCAATCTTCAGATCAAGAAAATAACGTCTTACGAAGCTGAAAACAGGCCTGGAAGTTAGCATATCCAACTCTTTACTCAGTCTTGTCAGTGACAATTTCAATACTGGTCCAGTTTCTGCTCCAACAATTTTGCTGATAGAATTCTTACTAGTACCTATGGACAGAACCTTAATATAAAACCACAATCTTTCAACTTATATCTTTTGACTCTACTCGCCTCTTAAAAGTTCGTTACCATGGCTCCCCCTAGTTGTCTTTTATATCTTTTCCATGTTTTCTTTATCCCAACTAATTCTAAACTGCACATTCTCCTCACACATTTTTAAAACTGGGATGCATTTTGTAATTGGCGGTTTATCCAAATTTAACTGAGCTTTTTCTTTAGTTACACATAAAACAGTATACTTTATGATTGTTGGCAATTAGGTTTGTTGAAATACATGAATTATCTCACTTGCTGTAACACTTTCTGAACCACAGAAACAAAACCATTCAGTGCAACTCATTACCTTATGCATAGAACAGTCTGGCCAGTCTTTCCTGGTTGTGTTATATGAGGTTGAATTTAAAGCTATACAAAGCAACTAATTCCATAATCTTAATTATGGGGCTGGGGATATAGCCCAGCAGCAGAGGGATAGCCAAGCATGCATGAGGTGTGATTTCTAACACCACACACACACACTTTCTTTTAATATTGAATTCTTTCTTTCTGGTCTTTATTCTACTACTCTGTCACACAAATGAATTTACATTTCATTGATGGCTCCTGAATTTGGTATTTGAAAACAAATACCATGTTTCCAAAGTTTATTCTCAAATGCTACCCTCCTACTACTTCCTGTTCAGTGGATGACATTTTAAAGTCACTGCAAAATGAAGATACTAAAACGTAGCTCATGATGCTGTTCTTTGGATGGGACACAGGGGAGTGTGTGTGTATATACACATACATACACATACGTACACATAGGAATGTGTGTATATATGTATGTATATACACATATACATACATATTCACTTAGGATATTGCTTGGCAGCTACAAATCATGCCATAACCTTGGTTGACATGGCAGCACCTAAAATACAGCATCAAACTGGACCTGACATATCAGATGTGTGGTGACTATTTCAAAGACAGCAAGATTCCCAACTTGCTCCAGCACTACTTTTTTTAATGTAGCTGAAGAGTACACAAAATCACTATTTTGCAACAGAATCACTATTTTGATTCTACACTTTATTCTTTTACCATCCAAACTGCAAAACTAATTAATTATCCTGATACAATGTATTCCTTTCCTGTGTATATGGTACTGAGGTTGAACCCAGGGGCTCTATTCTACACACCTAGCCCTTTATATTTATTATAAAGGTCTTGCTTTACTAAGTTGGTGAGGGTGGCCTCAAATTTGTGATCTTCCTGTCTCAGCCTCCCAAGTACTGGGATTATAGGCATGCACCATCATGCATGGCTCTGCTTCAATGAATAATAATAATAATAATAATTATTATTATTGGTACTGAGGATGGAACCCAGGGGCATTCTACCTCCAAGCTACACCCTCAGCCCTATTTTTTATTCTTTATTTTGAAACAGGGTCTTGCTAAGTTGCGGAGGGCCTCACTAGGCAGCTGAGGCTGGCCGTGAACCCAGATCCTCCAGTCTCAGCCTCCCAAATGCTAGGATTACAAGCATGTGCCACCACGCCTGGCTCAATGAATTATTTTAATTGAAGTCAACACACCAAAGTACTGGGTTAGACTTAGATTCCAATATTGACTATCAATGTGTTTATGTACTTTATCTCCCAGACCTGTCATCTATTCATGATATGATCTAATTCACTGGTATTGCCTGGTGTCAAGCAAAGCATTGTAACATGGCATTAGGATCTATCTTTTATACTGTCTGGTTCATTTTCACTTGCCAGAGATTTTTTACCTCCCAACTCCCCGCCATGCTGGTGATAGAACACAGGGGACTCACATGCTGGCCGGGCTTTACCACTGAGCTACATCTCCATTCGCTAGAGACTTTTATTTGTGTGTGTGTGTGTGGGGGGGGGGTACTGGGGGTGGAACCCAGAGGCATTCTACCTTTGAGCTACACCCCTAGCCCGGTTTTTCATTTCTTATTTGGAAAAAGGGTCTCACTAGATTGACGAGAGTCTCACTATTTGCTGAGGCTGTCCACGAACCTGTGATCCTCCTATCTCAGCCTCCCAAGTATTAGGATTAAAAGCATGTGCCACCATGCCCGGCTTAGAGACTATCTTAATGGAATTGAGTTAGTAGGTATTTCTAAGTCTTCTCTATAAACTTACATAGACAAACCAAGTTTAAGAGAAAATTTAACACAGATATCCTCTGTTTCCACACACTCATTTAGATTTTTAGCAACTGCTTTGGCAAAATTATCCTATTACTAATGCAAATCTAAGTTGAATAAAATCAGTGAATCCTCCTTCCATGCCATGCTCAGATGCCACCTACTTTATGGGTAATGGAAATTAACTGAATGGAAGATCTATGGCTTATAAATGAAAAAGGATTTAGAGAAAGGATAAATTGTGGGGTGGAGGGAGAAAATTTGAAATTTTTGAAGGTTAATTAAAAATGTTTAAAAAGATTGTGAAAATGAAATTATAAGAAAAATAGTAAATTATTTCAAAGCCCAATGCTTTAATTTGTACGTTTTATTTTCAAATTGAATATAGAATTATACCAGTCAATCAACAAGTATTTATCAAGCACCTGCTGTGTCCCAATTTCAGTGGCAAAAAAGACCAGCTAAACGATTAGCTTTGTATATAGCCTGTAAGATCTTAATAAACTTTCAGTTCTCAGTTAAAATTTATTATATTCAAGGAAAACTTTTTGTGCAGTGAAAAAACCCTGGAAATGGGGTTTTATCATATAATTTATAGTATCCCTCAAACACAGATGTTTACAACCAAACAGACTAAAGGACTTCCTTTTGCAACTAAATAGCTTTTGTTTTCACAAAGCCAATTATAATTTAATCTCAAAATTTTTATAACAGTATATACATATGACTACGAAAATGTGAAATATAATTAAAGTCCACCTCTGTACATGATGTACATGTACAATTTCTGTACATAAGCACAAGTTATAAAATCAAGGAATTTGTGTTTTATTAAACTATATAGCATTTTAAAGATTTCAAATAGAATTTTAAAATTTCTATTTGAAGAGGTAATTTCAGATATCAAAAAGTTATAAAAATTGGTAAGCGTAAGTTTCCTAGTTTTAATGATTCAGGATAAAAAGAACTCAGAAAATAAAGTGTACAATTAAAATTCATGTCTATAGCACTTAAAAAGAAAGAAAAATTAGAACCAAAATGACAAATCACTTGATATAAGTTATCTTGTTTTTCTGAGTCATTCATACAGTATCAATCATAATCATGTTTCAGCTGACACATTGTATTGTTTGTATTCAGAATAAAGATCCTCCCTTTTTTGTAGGAAAGATTACATTTTACAAAGCAAATTACTATGAAAAGATGTAATCTTTGTTTTTTTTAAGAAATTGATTTCTAGGATTTGACTGGTTTATGTCAAATATGGTATAGTGTTCTGTGATTTTTTCTTTTTTTTTTTGCACAATAGTTAAATCTATAATTATGTAAGAGCCATCCTTCCTACTGAGGAGATGCTTTGGTTTAATTCTTAAAAGATTAAAAAATCCTTATATTTTTGTCAGTTTTTAATATCTCAAAATACATAGAAAAAGATAAATTTTAAGCCACTTTACATTCCTGATACACAAACACATCAATGTCATAAATGTTTAATTTTCAAACATGATTTGGTAAATGTTCAACAAACTTTCACTCATAGAAAAATAGGTTAAAAACAATTTTAAAAATCAAAACTGACTCTTTTTTTCTACTATCTTTAATCCTGCTTTGGTAGCTTCAGTCTTCAGACATTTTTAACTATAATATTTGTATTTAGATGAGAAAAGAATCCATCAACCTGTAAATATGAAATATTCAGGCCACCAAACTGAAGGTAGTCTAAACCAGCTCACTTTTTGGCTTACCTTAATTTGAGCATTACTTCAGAGATAAATTTCAGAGGTTTATGAAGAAATTCCTCATAAATTTATCACAGAAGAGAAATATTTCGATTGGGCCCCAAGAGTGTTCCAGGTGTTTTATTCCTAATGCTGCTATAATTCATTTTTAAAAAGTTTTATCTGGTTAATACTTAAGAGTGCCTACATTTTTAACCTACCAGTGAAATGGTTCACTGTAGTTCCACTAAATTATTAGTCAAAAGCTGAAAACAAAAAAAACCATTTTAAATTTAATCATACCATTGTTTGATATTTGTAATTTTTTTCCTTCTATTTTTTATGTTGAAGAAATAATTTCACAATTTTAAATCAAAGTCAACACTGCAGTGAGGAGAGCTTTTCTACTTTATTACAAAGAGAAGAAGCCTTTATGTGGTCAGAAAATACAAGATTGATCTTTTTTCTCTTCCTATGAAACGCTGCTGTTCAAACAGCCAGAGTGAATTGTCTCAGTTCACTTCTTTAAGTCCCATCACATTCACTTGGGTATGGATGTCCTTGGCTGCTGAAAATCTGGCCCTTTAGTGCACAGGGCGACAAAGTCCCCTGACCAGCAGTTCCAGAATGTCCCATTTTCATATATTGCATCCATGCACACCTCCTAAAAATGAGGTACAGCAGGGCAAACATTTTCCAAAATAGATGTCATATATATAATATATACACATTCGTACATACATACCTTTATTCATGTGATGTCCAAAAATTTAAAAAAAATGTACACATTTATTACAAAATCGTAACAAAGACTGGACAGTGTTTTGCTCATTCTGGAAAGATGAAGCTCAGTAATAACACAACCCTGGAGAACATCCAGAGATTGTGGCAATATTGTTCTTCTAAACAGTCAGATATTCTTGCATTAAGCTTGGCGAAACTGCCTTTCAAAAACAGAAGGGGAAGTAAAATGAAGGAAGCAGACCTTGCTCATCTTTCCAAATGAAATACGAGAAGGATCTTCACATAAAAATGCACAAACATTTGTTATTTTATTACCAATAGTGCTACAATGAACAATGCAAATTTTGTGGTCTAATTTTGTTGCGTCTTTTGTGGGTTTTCTTTTTTACATTTAAGAAACTAAATGGTAAACTTCTGTCAGTATACTTGCTTGTCTTTACAGACCCAAGTCTGTCTGCTGGCAAAAGAAAATAAATGAAAAAATTCAGACCCTGCTCAAACTAGAGAAAAACAAATTACAAATTTAGTTGTTGGGCAGCACATAATTAGTAAGGCAGGACCTCAAATGGTGACCCTTTGCGAAAGCCAATTGCCAGATCCTCAAGGAATTAAAACCAGGGTGCCTGAGCCACATCAGTTCTGCAGTTATGTTGAGTATTGTGCTGAGACAGCCATACCCCAAGAAAAGGGAAGTCTTTTTAGAAGGCTTGCTGAGCAGGGTTGTAGTTGAAGGTGGATGGCAGGTGAGGCCGTTCTTCTAATTTGTCATATTCCAGATGGAACTCCTGCAAAAAAAAAGAAATCAGAAACTTAGATGATTTCATCTCCTTTTGATCTCAATTCTGTCAAAATACATTTTATTATATGAACAATTAAAATACCTACATATAAGAATGAATACAGGCACTGATAAAACAACTTTTTTCCCCTCTAAGTACAACACAGCTCAAAGAAAAAAAAATAATGTAGACTTTCTTGTAAATTGAGAGACTACTTCATAGCTCTAACATACAGCACCAAAAATTATTGGGCATTTAAAAATAAAGCCCTCCCCCCATGGAGTATGAAAAACTAAAAATCTAACTTTCTGTTCATGAAAAAGTTTATATGAAGAATTTTCAAATTTGTCTTTATCACATTTAGTTTTCCTTAAAAACCTAACCTCATTGAAATCTGAGGAAACAATAAAACACATCTCCAGAACTGCCACTCAAAATTACAGCACTTTTGCTGTAGGCATATGTGAAGACTAACTCTAATTAGGACTGCTCATTTTTTCCTTTTTTTCTGTGGTACTGGGGATTAGACCCATGGGCATTCTACCTCCCAGCCCTATTTTTTTAAAATTTGAAACAGGGTCTCATAAGTTGTGGAGGGCCTTACTAAGTAGCTGAGTCTGGCCAGGAACCTGCAATCCTCCTGTCTCAGCCTCCCAAGTACTGAGATTACAAGCATGCGCCACCACATCCGGCTAGTCTGCTCATTTGTTTGTTTGTTTTTGCGGTACTGGGGATTGAACCCAGGGGCATTCTACCTCCGAGCTACACCCCCAGTCCTATTTTTTCTTCTTTATTTTGAAACCGAGTCTCACTAAGTTGTGGAGTGCCTCACTAGGTAGCTGAGGCTGGCTGCAAACCTGGATCCTCTGGTCTCAGCCTCCCAAATGCTGGGATTACAAGCGTGCGCCACTACGCTCGGCTTTAGTCTGCTCATTTTAATCAAACTTTCCAAATACTACATAAACTCCCTGAGTTTCAAAATTTCACAGTGGTAATTTTTTCATAATACTTTCCTCCAAAGTTTAACAGAGATGCAGAGCTAAGCTTGGTGGGATACACCTGTAATACCAACTACCTGGGAGGCTCAGGCAGGAGGGTCACAAGTTACAGGCTGGCCTGGGCATCTTAGAGAGACCTGTCTTAAAATAAAAAATAAAAAGGACTGGAGAAGTAGATCAGTGGTTAAGCACCCCAGGTTCAAGCTACAGAATCTAAAGACTAAAAGTACCTCTATAACCACAAAAGGCAGACACTACAAAATTACAAATTGTATAAACTGAATTAGCACAAACTGTCACTGAATAATTCCACTTAAAGAATTATCTACTTTAATATGTATTATGTAATTGTGATTAAACCAAAAAGCAACATTAGCAACCGTGGATTAACATAGTTTACCTCATGTATGTAGTTTTGAACCGATTCCATAATGGATATTTCCATTATTAAATTAAAATGAAAACCTAGGTCACAATGACCAAAATTTCAGATACAGACCAAGTACTTAAAACTAGTCTGATAGTACACTAACAATCACAGACATATCAGGTATAATTTATTAAAATCCTAGTATTTATTTTCATCTTGCACCAGAGGAAATGAGGCTCACAAGTAACCTATCCAAATCATACAATCTAGGATTAAGATTCAGACCCATGTGACACAAAGCTTGTGTCTTTTCTAATGTAATATACTGTTTTCAATAATGCTGAAAAATTAAGTCTCATGAAATAAGTTTATAAAGAAGGTACATTACAGTGACTAACCTTCTAAAAAAGGTTCTCTTCATATAATTGACAGAGTAATTAAAGCATGGAGGTCATTTCCTTACCAGTAAAAACTAACAACACCAGAATCACCACCACAAAAATGATATCTCCCCTAATGTACCATGTAGCTGCTTCTTGCCTTCCCCCACCCTTGTCTAGAAATTAAAACAATTTTATTTTTTGGCTGAAGTTGAATATCCAAATTAGCAAAGTAAATATCTTCTTAAAAATCATTATTTATCAGCCAGCATGGTAGTGCACGCTTGTAATCCCAGCATTTGGGAGGCTGAGACCAGAGGATCCGGGTTCGCAGCCAGCCTCAGCTACTTAGTGAGGCACTCCGCAACTTAGTGAGACCCTGTTTCAAAATAAAGAATAAAAAAAATAGGGCTGTCCGTATTTGGAGGCTGTAGCTTGGAGGTAGAATGTCCCCAGTACCGCAAAAAAAAAAAAAAAAAAAAAAAAAAATCATTATATATCAATGTATAGATTTCCCCCATAAACCTAAAAAAGATCAGTTTAAACCTAGAGGGCATAAGTACTTTAATTAAGAACATCTTGAACAGAGATTCAGAGATTATACTGATCAAATTTTGTTGTATATATACGTGTGTGTGCACACACATGCCCACGAGTACTTTGGGTTCTGGGAATTAAATCCAGGATTGAATTCTACCTCTGAACTACACCCATAGGTCTTTTTATTTTTTTAATTTTGAAACAGTCTCGCTAGGTTGCTGAGGGTCTCACAAAGTTGCTGAGGCTGGTTTCCAACCTGAGATTCTTCTGTCTCAGCCTCTCAAGTACTACCATGGGCATGTGTTATCAAGCCCAGCGTGTATTTTTATCCTTCTTAAAATACATTACAACTGCTGGGCATGGAGGCGCATGCTTGTAATCCCAGTACTTGGAAGGTTGAGACTGGAGGATCGCAGGTATAAATCCAGTGTTGGCAACTTCACAAGGCTTTTAGCAACCTAGTGAGACCCTGTTTCCAAGTAAGAAATAAAATCGGGCTGGGGATGTAGGTTGGAGTTCAATCTCCAGTACCAACCCCCCCCCCCCAAATAAAACCCCACAATACACTGGTTCCTCTTGGCTCCTACCTTTAACTTGATTACTGATAAGATCTGTTTTCTAATAAAGATTATGTTGTGCATGCACACATAACCATGCACATGTACATCCTTGAATATTCTATAAAACATTCCTCAGGAGCAAGAAATGTATGTTCTGCATACCACTAACTAATGTTTGGAATACTGCCAAATCACTAGCAGAAATGTAATTAACATCTGATAAGCTAATAAAATACAAGCTTTCTTCATTTATTTTAGGAATAGAAAACTTTTTTAAACAACTTTTTAGTGACTCAGTTTTCCTATAAATAAAATTAGGTTATGTAGTCACAAAGATTACTTGTTTAATTTAAGCTGAATTGAAATCACACACTGAAATCATATGAACAAATAAAATTATATAATATTATATAAAAATAAAATTCCGTCATCACTGATCTAATAATATTAAGAAACACATACTGCAGATATGCTTAAATAATGACTTTCTCTTAACTAAAATAATTCCATATTAATTTAAATTTCAGGAACTATATTAAATGTGGTTATTAGAAATAATTTTTGAAAAGTATATATTACCAAAATATAAAGATATACTAATATGTACAAGCAAAATTAACAAAAAAAAAAATCACATATAAATTTGTGACATAAAAATTCTTTCTTTTTTTTATTTTGAAACCGGGTCTCGCTAAGTTTCCGAGTGCCTCACTAGATAGCTGAGGCTGGCTTCGAACCCGGATCCTCCGGTCTCAGCCTCCCAAATGCTGGGATTACAAGCGTGCGCCACCACGCCCAGCTAAAATTCTTAAACATTACAAATTCTCTTAGCTTTACCAAGTGAACTTAGGCTAAAAGAATTCTTAAATCTTGAAGTCTTTGAGAACACTATTGATAATAGGGAAGCCTTCATTATCTAAAAATTCGCTGTGGAAGAAATTATTATAACAATTTTACTCATTAAGATTATACTTGCTATATGAACCCGGGTGTGGTGGCGCACGCTTGTAATCCCAGCATTTGGGAGGCTGAGACCGGAGGATCCGGGTTCGCGGCCAGCCTCAGCTACTCAGTGAGGCACTCCGCAACTTAGGGAGACCCTGTTTCAAAATAAAGAATAAAAAATAGGGCTGTGGGTATAGCTTGGAGGTAGAATGCCCCTGAGTTCAACCCCCAGTACCAGAAAAAAGATTGTATTTGCTATATGAATTATCACAAATTTTAAATTAGTAAATAGTAGTAATTCCAGCAAAATTATATAAAACAACATGGCATGCTAAAAAGTTAAAGTTATCTAAAATGGAAGAATAAGTAAAACAATGTTAAAATATTTACATACATAACTTGATTTATACATAATTCTATAATCCTAGAACTTGAGTTTTAGGGGATAAATACTGCTTTAAGCAATCTAATTCCTTACTTAATATTATGATTTCCTGAAAACAGTAAAAGAGAGGGCAGCTCATACAAGGTATTGTGAGCAAAGAATAAGATTATACTACAGATTTGTTCAATACCTCACAATGACAGTATGGCATCAAGCTATTATAATACTAATTCATGTGCAGGCTTCTTACAATTGAGTTAAAGCTATTTAGTAAGTTTCTTTACCTGTGAATAGTAAACTCCACCCACTATGCAGATGAGTGACACTGAAGCTAACTTGACACATGACATACTAATGAATTCTCCATAGTTTTATGGTTTATTAATATACTGAGTAGAACACATCCTTAAAACAAAAAGCAATTTTGAGAAAAATTTATTCTGTAAATATACTACAATTTAAAGTTTTAAATTCATCAATTTTTATTTCAATATAACCAATAAGTGAGTCACTTATTAATACCTGATCAAATCCAAAATTCTGCTTCCATCACTATGAAAATAATTTTGAAGAGTTTCAGTGTAAGTAGCCAGCAATTGTTAACTTAAGAGAGATTTTTTTAGGAAATAAGTTAATGATATTAGTTCTCAAATCTTATTTTCCACTTTACAGCTAAAACTTTTAAAAGAAAAAAGCTTAACTATATAAGAGACATCAGACAAAATTCGGCAGAATTACTTATATGTACCATATGTATTATATTTACTTTATATTGTAGAGAAGATTAATTTTGTTTAAAATAATATTTATCTGAATGAGAAATTGCTTTTGTAGGAAAGTAAGAGGGTCCTCTATTGATGTTTAAGTTGTTCCTGAATATTTAACTTTATGGGGAAAACTTAATTCTGGAAAACTGATTTTCTCAGATAAGTTGACTTCTTCATACATATGTCTTATCAAAATTTAACTACAATTATATAGCTAAATACTTACTGCAAACATTCATTCCTTTTTGCATATATAAATTTGAAGTTTACAATGGTATTGAGCAAAAAGCTTCAAACTGAATAAAGAAAACTTCAGTTATTTACCAATAGAATTTCTTCCCTCTAAAGACATTTAAGTATGATCATCATCATTTCTGGCCTAATTTGAGAGTTAATTCAAAATGCAAATTATCCAGTTCCACCTACAGATGTGCCAGATTAGAAACAGTGAAGGCATGGCCTACCAATGTATATTCTAACAGGTCCTCTAAGTAATTCTGATATAAGCTTAAGTCTGAGAACCAATCACTTAACAACAATCAATTACAATTTTTCCATGTTTGGAAAAATAGTAGTAAACTATAACAATGATGATAAAAAACAACAGCACCCAAACTACCACAACTACCACCATACATCAAATACCCAATACATGCTAAGCATTATATTCAAGGTACATGTGCATGCATGTCCATGTGAATATAGTATCATTTAATCTTCATGATAACTTAGAGAAAAATATTATCCACATTTTACAAAAGAGGGAAAAAAGTGTGGAAAAGAAATCTGCACAACGTCAAACCATAACTGGGAGTTAAATTCAAATCTCTAACACAAAGGCTATGGCTTTCTGCTAAATACTTTTTAAAAAGCAGATAAAATACACTGTACACTCTGTGTGTGTGTGTGTGTGCATTCTATCTCTGAGCTAGTGTGTGTGTGTGTGTGTGTGTGTATGTGTGTGTGTGTGTGTGTATGTGTGTATGTGTGTGTGTGTGTGTGTGTGTGTGTGTGTGTGTGTGTGTTTTACTGGGGATTAAAACCAAGGGCATTCTATCTCTGAGCTACTCCCCCAACCTTATTTTATTCTGAAACAGAGTCTCATTAAGTTGCAGAGTGCCTCACTAAACTGCTGAGGTTGGCTACAAATCTGTAATCCTCCAGTCTGATTCAAACAAACCCCAAATCAATAACTAAAATACTATCAGAAAAACTCATTGTCAGAGATATTTTTTTTGTTTAAATTTATTTAAATAAAACCAACTTCTGAGTTTACAATCTTAAGAATCACTGATGGGAAATGCATTCGCAGAACTACATAATCTGCATGAAATCAGATAATGTGAGCTATATTCTCTACTAGGCAGATTAACTACACACAAGGTACTAAACGCACATGTGAAATATGCCTTGACAAATGGACATTGGACATGGGACCGTTTGAAAAGAGTTTGTGTGCAGTTAAGTTGCAAAAACAAAATAATCAACTTTGCCTACAGCTCATTTTCCCTCAGTATTTAACATAATATAGTAATGGTTTTTGGTTTTTTTTTTTTTCCCTGCAGTACTGGGGATTGAACCCAGGCATTCTACCTCCAAGCTACACCCTCAGACCTATTTTTTATTCTTTATTTTGAAACAGGGTCTCACTTAGTTGTGGAGAACCTCA
Source organism: Graphiurus murinus (assembly GCA_004027655.1). Lineage (NCBI taxonomy): Eukaryota > Metazoa > Chordata > Mammalia > Rodentia > Gliridae > Graphiurus > Graphiurus murinus. The sequence continues at coordinate 19,434 of PVLC010006831.1, forward strand.
CTAAGTAGCTGAGGCTGGCCGCGAACCTGGATCCTCCAGTCTCAGCCTCCCAAGTACTGGGATTACAAGCATGCGCCACCATGCCTGGCCAGTAATGATTAATGCTTGTAATTTTCTTTTCTTAAGTGATTTACAAACAAAAATTCAGGCATCTTTCTTGCAGTGAGCCCAAGAGTAAAAAAAGCCTTTTATATACTTCTGTTAGGAAAATCTCATCCTTGCTTTATAGTGACGATAACATAAAAATATATGACTGAAGCTACAACAGGTATCTTTATTTTACAATCCGGTAGACATAAAAATATTTCAGATATTATCATGTCTTATGCAAAATTACAAAATCTCTAAGTTTAATAATTTCCTATTAGTGAAATGAACTCTTTTTGGAAACTCTCCTAGATGTAAAATCAAACCAAGGAAATATAGACAAAGGCTTGACAAAGATCTGGCACATTATTGGAATACATGTATCAATATCTATAAAGTTAGATCACACTTCTTTTTAAAGTATAGATTTATACATTAGCACATGGAAAAAAATATACCTTAGCTACTTTCCTCCAGTTAAGACAGTCAAAGAAGTAATAAGTTCCCCTCTCATAGGTGTTGGTTTTCATTGTTGGCTCCATGCCTGGTGCCCTGGTAATCCATACTCGTTCTTCTTTGTGATATCTCCAATCACGGTTAAAACTTCAATTTTTAGAAGAAAAAGATGATTATTTTTTTTCCTGTGGCTCATATCATTTTCTACATTCTGCAAAACTTTCTCAGAAAAATTATACAGACACATAAATATGGATGCTTCTTAAAATCTTGACTATTGTTATTAAATCCAACCCGATGAAAATACAGGAAAATATTTAATTTGTCCAAAAAGCAAGTTCTTTAATATAACTGAAGGAACTTTTTATCCAAACAAAAATGAGATTTCAAAAGTTCTATGAGTAATATGCTAAAAACTTGGGCAAACCAAACAGACTTAACTCTAGAACTTCATTACTTTCTTGCTCTTCTGGATACTCAATAGAAATTGAGATGTTTATTAGAAACCCAACTATTTGTATTATTTGGTAAGAAAGTAAACACAAAGTCTATTTATTACTGTGTTGAAACATTTAATGAATGTATTGCTCTATTTTTTTTTGCTTTACTTTTTATTGAAATTTTCTTGATCTTTAATTCTCAAAACCTAAGAGGATATTGTTGGAATTTATGCAAGAAGCATTGAGGATTTATACCACTTATAAACTGGGGAAGTAACATCCAAAGAAGGTAAATGTCTCACAGAAATAAATTTCCATGTCAATAAATGCTTTCCTATCAACATAATGAAGTAGCTTTTAGACATAAATAAGATATGACAACTGCCAATTATAGATGAATGAATTTATTTACCTATAAATAAATTAAAAGTAACAAGTGATAATCCTATTTTATAATAAACGAGAGGGAAATAAGTTCTCTCAAATAAAATAAAAGCTACAAATCAAGAGAGTAAATTTACATTTTTAAAATAATCCAAGTGCATTTGTAAAAATGTTATTAGGAATACTACAATAATAAATGTGGACCTTATTTTATTAGCACTTCAAAAACATACAAAAAATATGCAGTGTTTTGCCTATATAATAATGTTTAATAAATGATGAAACTCAATGTCCAGTCATTAACATATGTGGTTCCACAAGAACAACTACAATCATGACTCATATAAGTCATACATTAAAATATTCAATTCACCAAATCTATGAATCAAGTTGATTTTGACTTTTTACAAATTTAGCATTATTTAAGTATGAAATTCTTTTTATGTATAAAATGATTATGAAGCCATGGTAATATATATAGCCTCAATCTAAAGTAATTTTACTAAGTGCAAAAATAATTTTTTTTTTTTTTTTAAAAGGTACTGGGGATTCAGCCCAAGGGCATTCTACCTCCGAGCTAGACCCCCCAGTCCTATTTTTTATTCTTTATTTTAAAACAGGGTCTAAGTTGTGGAGGGCCTCACTAAGTAGCTGAGGCTGGCCGTGAACCCAGATCTTCCAGTCTCAGCCTCCCAAGTACTGGGATTATAAGTGTGCGCCACCACGCCCAGCTAAAAAATAAATTTCCTGATGAAGAAAAATTTTCACATAAAAGATATAGCATCATAAGTAAAAAGTTTTCATAGTCAAGATCCACAATCATAAAACGTGATTAAAATTCTTTCAACATACAGCTCTACTGCAGCTAAAAGTTGTAATACGTCTCCTCCATTCATATAATAGAGATAAAAGAGAAGGTCTTCTCCATATCGGCCAAGTTTTATTGCAGCCAGCTAGAAAAGAAAAACAAATTATTCTGAAATGTAAAGCCCTAATATATAATTGCAACCTCTAAAGCAAAAAATGGAAAGAGAAACACAAGATTTTCACTTTATAGCAGACATGTTATACATGATTATGCTGTTATTACACGATTACTCAAGTAGTTATAATTCTAAAATATTTTGATACTTAGCAATTATTTTTGATACTTCTACACATTAATGGGAGGTAAGTTAAGACTTCCAGGCAAAACCAAATGGTGATCATCTAAATCCAACGATTTATTTAATATCCAATGTGGCAACACTAGAACACTGCACTTAGAGATTTAGGACTTATATTCAATTTCTAGTTCTATTTCTTATTAATATAACCATGCCCGAGTTATTTACTATCTATGAAATTAGTTGTAAAATCTGGAAAATGACATCTATGAGAGTTACTTAAAAAGTAAATGAAATTAAATGAGGGTATATGAAAGCATCATGTATAGTGCCTGAACATAGAAGTGTTAACTGAATCTACATCCAACAGTGGAGTCACAAGTCAGCTGATTTGTTTTCAACAAATCACAGAAGGGGAGTACAAAAATCATAAGGATGGCTCTTTGTTTTAAATGGATGACTGAAAGATGCACTTTCCACTATGTAAAAACCCAGCAAACTATAAATTGTGGGTGAGTTTAATAGTCTCAAATTCTCACATTAAGATAAACCTTAAAAGTACCCAAAATAAAAATATTTCTCTTGTTACCTGATCATCTATCTACAGGTTTATCTGGCTGTTAAATATTTTTAAATGCAAATTTTCTCCCCATTCATGTTATCCTCATTCAGACGGCAGTTGCCAAGGCAACAAATTCTCCAGTATTTCTAGAACTGGTATAAGAAAAGGTTCTGGAACACTTAGGTAACTGGAGTAATAGAGGTCTTTAGTAGAGATGGCAACATTCACACAATCCACAAATGGGAAATACCAGCACTCTTTGTATTAAAATTCTTGTCTTCCGTCCACTCAGATATTAGGACACATATTAAGATGTATAGCCCTTTATTTTTCTTTCTGTAATATCAACATCCATTTGACTACAAAACTGCAGGGCACAGATCACAATGCTGTCATGTAACAGTCAGTGTGTGTGCATGTGCATGTGCATGTTTTCCACTAAATTCTATCTTTTCACAAGACTAAAATTTAGATAGTACTATGCATTTTCCCAACAGAAATGAACTCTTTTAGTTTTTCCCTTGAAGCAAATGTTTATCATTTTCTTTTTTAGATTAAAAAAGATGAAAGCAGTAGTCTTAATAATTACTTTATAACTAGAATTGTAGGTAATTAACAGAAAAGGAAAAAATAGCCAAAGTCACAGTTTTAAATGATCTACTGAAAATACTGTATCTATATAATATTTATAAAAAAAATCTTTCTCATGAGTAAGGGCATCAAATGAGAATACCAGAAGAAAATCTATCAAATTTTCCAATCTAGTTTATTCCCATCAATTGTGGTTACAGTTGTACCCTTTTATTATTATAAGTAATATTTTACCTCATATTTGTTTTACTTTTATATACAACCCAGGATATCATTACAATATCAATACTATAAACAAAAATAGAAATCATTATATATATAATTGAATTGGACATACAAAAAGCACCCCCCTGAGAGCATTGCTAATTATTTCAAAGATATTATGCTGTCTAAACTGAAAATTTGCACCTGAAAAATAGATAAAATTCATACTGACTGAGTAGAATAATAAACTACACTCACCTTATCCCTAATGTGAATGTTCGTTAAGTACTCAGATGGAACATGGAAGTCTGGATAATAAAATGAAAAAAACCTTATTAACTGATTCTCAGTTATAAATATCTTTTTAAAAGAGCTGAACACAAACAGATTCTCCTACCTATGTCTTGAGGTCGACAAGGTGAAGATGCCCAGGGTGATGCAAATTTGGGGTAGAGATTTCTAAATAAGGGGGGAAAAAAAATTTTGAAGTCCAAACTAGAAAAATAGATTTCTAAATTAATTTCAGGAAACAGACTTTAGACTTCAAATGTAAAATGAGCATCTTTACTTCTAATTGCCTTTCTTGGGTTTACTATGACTCACACAAAAGGAAAATGAAACATATATCTTATATATATATATACATATATATTGAAAATACAATAGGACTGCTTCCCTCAGTATTCCTGCAATATAATATAAATAACACAGGATATCAAAGTACAATTTAAATTTTCTATTTTTACTTGACTTCAACTAAGAATGATTTAAAGTCATCAATACCAGGCCAAGACAAATTATCTTCCTATTTATGTATCCCCACCACCACCAAAATCCCATAATTATTAGGAGCAAAATTTCAAATTCAGTAAATGTTTACTGAGGGCCTATTATATGTCTGGCACTGTTCTAGGTGCTCAGGATATATAAGTAAACAAAACAAAAATTGCTGACAAAATGAAACTTACTTTCTGGTTGAGTATGGTACATTGGAAGAAGTGATTAAGGGTAATATATAATTAAATAATAATCCATGTTACAGAGGATCTGGGAGGGGAGACTGGTTGCATAATTAAATAAGGTGGTCAGTTTAGATCTCATTGAGGTCAGATTTGAATAAAGATTAAAGGATATGAAGATAATCATCTCATAAAAAGACTGTTCTAGTTAGAGGAAACTGCTAGACCAACTAAGGCAGACACATGATTTACACTGACACATGAGGTACAGCAAGGACAGTGATGCTCAAACACAGTCAAAAAAAAGGAAAAAGTTTTGAGGTGGAGTTCAGGGAGATACATGTAAGACCTTGTAGGGCTATAAAATATGTGGGTTTTAATCATAATTAAACTATAAATCCTCAATGGGTAAAGGAGTAACTTATTAAAAAAGGATTATCCTAGCCAGGTGTGGTGTCTTATGCCTGTAATTCCAGTACTTGGGAGGCTGAGAAAGGAGGATTGCAGGTTTGAGGCCAGGTTCGACATCCTAGCTAGAGAGACTCAGTTTCCAAAAAAAAATAGGGTTGGGGTGTAGTTTGAAGGTAGATTCAATCCCCCGCACCACATAAAAAGGAAAGGAGAGGGGAGGGGAGGAAAGAAAAAGGATTGTCCTGTACTGGCTGTTACATGAAGAAACTATATGGGAGAGAGCAAAGGGAGAACCAGGGATACCTGATGATTGGCTAATGGAGTATGGAGTATCCAAGCATTCAAATCAGAGTGGTTACAGTTTACAGTAGTGAGAAGGTAGTCAAATTCTCTCTGTATTTTGGAAAAAGACCAGATATGAGGTATATAAGAGGGGAGTTAAGGATGATGTTAGGCTTCTTGAAGTATTAACAGATTGGGAGGTTGTAGATACAGTAGGTTTGGTCAAGATCATTCAAGATTTGTAAATGGAAATTTTATCTAGAAATCTCAGGTTCAGGAGGAAAGTATGAAATGGAACTATATGTCTGGACAAGGTCACCAAGACAGGAGAACTAACACAGTGGCCAAGAGGAGGTATCGGTGAAGAAAACAACAAGGATCAATTAGTGAAATCAGGTAAGAATGGTGTCCTCAAATTCAAAGAGGAAAAGATCCTAGAAATGACCAATGAGTTTACTGACGTGGAAGTCATTTAGTGGCCTAGATGGGTACAATTTTAGTGGGATGGTGGGGACAAAATCTTGACTAAAGTTAAGTTTAACAGAGATTGAGAGGAGATAAGTTGGAGAAACTGAGATGATTCTTTTGAGAAAGGAGTAAGGAAATGGAATATTAACTCACAGAGGAGGTTGGGTCAAGAGAAAAAAAAATTTTTTTAAAGATGGAAGAAATAATAGCATCATTTGTATGCTAATAGAAATGATTCAACAAAGTGTGATAATTGTTAGAGTCATGTCCTTGAGCTTTCAAGAGAGCTTTTAAGTAGAAAGCATGGATCAAAGTATGGTTATAGGGTAGAAGACAAGAATAAGGTAGATGCAGATGGCATCAGGTAGGTAGATTTGGTGGCAGGACTGTGCTGATATTCTCTTCTGAATGTTTCAACCTTCTTTCTTAGTAAACAGTAAGGATGAGCAGAAGGTATTAGGAGTTTGCAGAAGTTCAAAATAGTTGCTTAGAACAGCAAAAAAAATGAATGGATTAGTCACGCCAGGTTTGATTATTCCTGGCAAAATTAAGGCCCTACTTTTGAGGTTCCTGGACCAGGAAGGAAAGACCAGGTAATGAAATTGAATGTTTTTCTCTAGCCAAATTCAGTAGTAAATGAATGGAACAGAGAAATATAACCAGTGTTTTTAGTTTTTACCATGAATGTAAGAAAAAGTGAGAGGGGCAAAATAGTTAGGAGTATATACAAATGAGCAATTATGACTGACTGGAGAATTTAATGGGTGAGAAGGAAGTGAATTTGTTGAAAGGGAAGAAAGAGAAACAGTGGACAGGTGGTAGAAGCAGTTGGTAAAGAGTTCAATGAAGTCAAATGACTGACTAAAGGAGTCATAGCACTACTTTTGTGAATGAGACAGAAAATAGAAAGCAGTGGTCAAAAAGCATGGCAACGTGGACTTAAAATTATGGAAAGACTACACTTAGTAGAAATGACAAGGTCAAATGTGTGACTAAAGATGTGGCTGAAGTATGACAAAAGACAAAATTTTGGGGGAAAAAAATTCAAGAAGCTAAGACTTCAAGACTTTGGAAGGATAATATATGTGTATGTTTAAAACTGGCTACTTATACAAGTTTTAATATCGCAGAACGACAGTGATCCAGAGGCTAGTATGAGAGGGATAACAGCAACAATGAGTGTAATAGTACTGCAGAGCGACAGTCATCCAGAGAAACACTTGAGAGAAATAAGAGCAATAATGAGTGTCAGCAGGTGATACAATTTGATGACATGAGATTAAAAACTAGAAGTCTGATATCAAATACTATTAGTCATATTTATCAATGTGGAAAAAAGATAAAAACTTACTCAGGAGAGTTCAGATTGAGGCCTAATGTTGTTAAGTCACTTCCTAAAGCAAGATGTACCATTCCTGGGTCTGTCTCTGCTGCCCTGATAAATGTTAACAGGCCAATCATTCCAAATTGGTCCGTCACCATCCCTTGAGGAATGTTAGTAACCCGACCTGAATAAGAAAAACATAGTCATTTTTATTTTTGAGGAAAAGTAAAGAAAATACATTTTATAATATTCTTGACATATTTAAAGTCCCACCATCAGGTAACACCTGGATCCCTTTTTTCTGCTGATTATTATTTTGTGTTGTTGAACTTTTATCTCCAGGGAATTTGGGTCCATCTGTACTTGAAGTTGTCTTGCCAGATGTATTCAAATTCTAGTGTGAAAAAAAATTAAATGCAAGATTAACATGTGTTAAGTACACAAATTCAAGTTTATATAATAATACCCTTCTATTGTCTCTTTACTATATTTAAATTGGTAGTAAATTATTACCTGTTTTTCAAGCTCTATATGAAAAATATTTTCCATAATTGTCCCATGGTTTACAAATAAGTTCTATAACATCCATATTTGTTTATTTAAAAGACAAGAAATCTAGGGGAAATATTGTTATTTATGTCAGATCTTAAGTCAAGAGAAAATATCATTTTTCTCTTTTGCACACAGGGCTTTATTCTTTGGAATACACTTTAAGTTGAACTCGTCTAGAGTTTCATTTAAGAGGAATTAAATATAATACATTACCAAAAATATCAGCAAAGCAACCTCCAAGATAAGCTAGAAACATGAACTTTTAAAATTCATACTTATTTGAATTCTTACCCAATAATCTTCTTTATTACTTATTTTAATAAACAAACTCCCATCACACACACACATACACACACACACACACCAAAAAAAAAAAAAGTTGTTTTCAGTGAAATGTGGAAGAAATAAATACATTTGTTAAGTCAGAAAGAAGCTGAGTTGGTTGAATCAACACAGGTATAAAAATGTGTATAAAGATTCTTCAAGGAGAAAACTTACTCAAGAAAAACACAGCTCCTTAGGAGGCTATATTATCAAACTTCATGGGATCCAGCTGACAGGGACTACAATAAAAGTCTAAATTAACTCTGAGAAGTTCAACAGAAATTTGCAAACCTATATGAAATAGGAAAAAAATAGGCTATCTTCTAAGTTATAAAGCTTTTCCACATTCTTCAGAAGTTAGAATATTACAGATATTCAAGATAAACAGTTTTGTAATAATATTTTGTAAATAACTGTTAATACAAGAGAAATATGAAGGGAAGAAAACTACGCCACTCACATACACAATTCTCAGTTACTTACAGATTTACTGTCATCATTACTTGATGTTGGATCTTTATAGCTGGAACCAGGTAATGCTGGAAAATCTTCGTTGTGTATTGAGAAGTCCTGGGATTGCTCATTTGCTGGTTTTGTTACCATTCCAACTATGTAATAAAAATAATCCGGAGAAGTGCAATTGATATCTATGATATATTGCTACAGATTACAACTTTCTTCACAATAATATAAAAAAAATTTTTTTTCTACTGAGAACTAAAGGCAGAGGCATTCTACCTCTGAGCTATACTCCCAGCCCTTTTCATTTTTATTTTCAAACAGGATCTTGCTAAATTGCTGAGGCTGCCTTCGAACCTACAATCCTATTTCAGCCTTCCAAGTACTAGGATTAAAAGTATGCCCCACAACACCCAGCCCCAAAGTTTTTTTTAACGTTTTGAAAACATACTTCAAAAACTTAGTATTCGGGCTAACAACAAAGAATTAAATTTTGATGTATTGATTAATAGTTCAACATACAACATAAGACAAGGGAAAAAAGTAGTAATTCTGTAACTAAAATCTAATGTCATACATAGGGGCCTAAAAATATGATTTGATACTGGGTAAGATTATTACAATTTTGGCTTAAAGACTTGCATTAAATATCTGAGTAGATATAAACAACAGTTAACTGTTAAGTGAAAATGAAAATAAAATTTAAATGAACATATCAGTATTCTACTTGAAAGTAACTTACAGAATGAGCAAACTGAATATAAAGCAATTCCATATTATTTCAGATATTCTTGGACTCTGTGTTATAAGACGTAAAACATGCAAGAACTGGGAAATAATCCTTCCATTAGACTTGGCCTTAGTTGTGCCCTTACTAGAGAACAATATCCAGTTTGAGGCTTCATAATTCAAAAACAATATGGAGAAACTAGAGGTGTCCAAGAAGAGCAAAGAGAACAACTAAAAGGATGAAAAAAAATGGACCTATGAGGAACAGGTAAAAACATTAGAGTCTGAACCAAGAATCAAGTAGGTGGGTACTCAACTTCCAAGACAGATCACTTTTTGTTATTTCTGGAACATTAGTTTAGAAACTAGAATATGAACAATAAGACTTTGCCTTCCTTACATATTATTTATATTCATTTCCTAAAATGCACAGAAATCCTTCTTAGTTGATAAAAGAAAAAATATTAGTTCTACTTTAGAGTAATTGAAGAACTGATCCAAGTATACAGTTTTTTTGTTAGTCTCTTATCAGATCCTTCTTTTTTTTAAATTTTTTCTGGTACTGAGGGGTTGAACCCAGGGGCATTCTACCTCCAAGCTACATCCCCAGTCCTATTTTTTTTTCTTTATTTTGAAACAGGGTCTCACTAAATTGCGGAGGGCCTCACTAAGTAGCTGAGGCTGAATGCAAACTCAGGAACCTGGATCCTCTGGTCTCAGTCTCCCAAGTACTGGGATTACAATCCTGCAGCCACCACACCTAGTTTATCAGATCCTTCTAAAAGGAAACAATAGCCAAGCCTGGTGGTGTTTGCCAGTACTCTACTCACTTGAGAGGCTGAGACTCAGGAGGATCAAAAGTTCAAGGCCAAACCTCAGCAATATAGTGGGAGTCTCAGCAGCCTAGTAAGATCCTATTTCAAAACAAAAAATAAAAAGTAGGGCTGGGGGTATAGCTACAAGGTAGAATATCCTGAGTTCAATCCCCAGTACTGCATACACACAAAACAAAAGGAAAAGAGAAAAAAGAAAAAGAAAACCCTACATGATAAAGAGTATAGCTACAGTGCTAAATTTTAATTTCTATATTGTTATACTATTGCTTATGTTCTCCTCCCGTTATTTTTACTTAGCCTCTATTAGCCAAATCTTATTTATTAGTGACAGTGAAAAAGAGTGATGAAGGATATTAATGAAGAGTCTATCTACTATACATGACACAACACAGAGGTTCTCAATAGGGGACACATTTTTCTCTCAACATACAAATGTCAATTTTTGGAAATATCCATGTCTCAATGAAGAGTACAGTGGAGGGTGCTGGCAGCTAGAAGGCTAACCTAGGATTTGTTTTAAACATTGTATATAAACAGGACAGTGCCCTCATATCTCCTCTTACAAAGAGTTTTCTAGCCCAATGTCAATACTGCAAAGGTTGAGAAACCTGCGCTTACACAAACATCTTCAATATACAGTCATTCATTATATATCATGAGTAATGTATTGTTTTGAAAAATGTGAGATTAAGAAAAGGCAAACCACAAAATCACTCAAGGTGAACTAATGCAGAGATGACAGCAGAACATAACTTCTGATTATCAATGAGGATTTCCTTTTGGGGTCTGTACAGTTACCATTAAACTTTGTTATGAAATGCTGGGAAGAAAAACCATTCTTCAAATATCAATTCTGACAAAATTACTCTAACCTGATTAGAAAATAAAACCATATATGCATATACATACTCATGCATATGTACACATGTGTGTTGTATATGCAGTGGAAAGTTTCCATTGGCCATCATTAAAAAGCTTAATTACCATAAGGAGCTCTTCCAGCCAAGGGGTTTATTAATGGAGTTGGGTTATTACTTCCTTCCCTTCTGTTTCGGTCTGCTAATGCTGGAAAATCTGAAAGGTCCAATCCTGTCACATTTTCACTTCCATCTAAATAATAAGAAAGAATGAGTTATTGATATCACAAATATTTAAAATGAGATTATAAAAAGCAACCAGAATATAATTTGAAATAATAGTGCTTTCTTCCTAAATAATGTAGAGCACTATACTTGGTACATAGAGGTGCTTATAGATTGATTTCAGGTCAAAAAATTTCATGTACTACTAATGATAGTAATATGCAACCAATATATTAAAAACCCCAAATCCTAGAGACTTGGGATAGAGAATAAGGAATAAGATTGTACATTATTTCCCCTATGGAAGATGGCAACATAAAACTATAGCCTGTTGGCTAACAAGAGGGAGACTATTGTGATCTAACTGCTCTTTTCACCATATCCAATGGAGGTTATATCTGGAATGCTTGAGGCTTCAGATATACACAATATGACAATTACATTACCTCCTGCAAATAGCCAGAAAGACTGAGGCATAGGCAATAAGAGAAGCCCTGAAGATTTCTGTCCTATAATCTATTGGTTTCACATAGAAATATGTGTGTGATTGGGGATAGTGGTATAAATAGGGCTTCCGTGTTTGGTGAGTGGTTGGGAAATATGGTACCAATCTCAGAAGCTTATATTACCTATTACACAGTAGGCGCTCAATAAATATATACTGAATAAATAGTTTATTTTATTCATTTTAAACAAGTCTGCTTCCTTTATTTTACTTGCCTATTTTAGTAATCTCTTGATTTTTTTCAACTTTTAGTGCTCTTATAGTCCTGTATCTTAATTTTTGAAGAACCTAATTTTTACCTCCAATTCACTTTATGCTCTAGTTTCTCTTTAATCTGTTTCATTTTGTGTTTTAAGACCATTTTCAATTTTTGCCCTGTTTTCCAATTAATTATAGTTTTTTACCAGATTCATAATTAAAAGAATCTCAACTATTATCTCAAGATTATTTTGTTGATAGAAAACAATAGAGTCCATTAACACTTCAAGACAGGTGGTAATTTAAAATTTCGGGGTAAAGACAAATCATTTGTACCCATTATTTAAAAAAAAATAGTATATAAGTTAAACATACTACCATATGAACTAGGCAATAGGAATTAAAAATGAATATACTATTTCAATAATCTTTCTTCAATTTATTTGACTACTTATTAATCATGAACTTTGGATATAATCAACTTTAAATACATTTTTTAGGTCCTGCTAAATGCAGTTTAAACTTGTCATTTATTATCTGGGGATATATTTTAACCTAAAAATAGTTAAAATGCTCCCAAATTTGTATTTTTAGGTAAGGACTTGAAAATAATTTTTCAAGTATAAAATATATTGTTAAACAGAATGTTTAAAAGAATTCTAAAATTTTTTAACAGTATATAAGATCATAACTCAGAATTTAAGGTAGCATTGTCAGCCATATGTTACTCTATGTGCCACTGGGGGCGGTGGACCCTATTGAACTGTAGCATACAGACAGATTTCATAAGATAATTAAAATATGAAAAAATGTATACTTCAGAAACAATAAAATAAGAGTATTTTGTAGTATTTTAACATCTTGAACATAATACCACATGCAAACACTAAAATTTGAAAGCTTTTTCCAAGGTTTTAATTTTGCTTGATCAACCTATGCTGCTAAGAATACATTAACATTTAAAAATTAAAAGCCCATAGCTACAAATGACATTTCCTTATTAAATCTTCTCTTATGTTTCTAACATATGTTCCATTTCACCAATTGTTCTTTCACCTAACATTTCCTTTACATATATTACTCTCCCAATAATCCTGGCTCCATTCTGGTCCTATAATCATAACAACATCCTTTATTTCCTTTCTCAGAAAAGGGTCTGGAAGCAAGGGTGAAGAGGGTGAAACCTGAAACAAAACACCAAGACTGATTCCTGTTCTCTTCTGCCTGAAGTGGTTGATAAAAGACATAAACTGACAGATTGCAGGAAATTTTTGTCAAAATCAAAATTGGTTTTCCATGTAACTAAATTTTGAATTTTATACATACAACTGAATAAAAAATTCCTACGTATTAAATGACAAAATTAGTATTATCTAATCTATTAAGAAAAACTTCTCCATTCTCCCTATAACTGTAAAGATTCTCTTCAATCAGGATCCCTAGAATGAGAATGTCATACCACCCAACCTCGTCTAGATTACTGTTTACGTGACAGGGCTGAAGACAGAAAAAGTTTTGAAGCAAAAAGGATTCTGAGGCATAAATATACATTAAGTTAATGTTTAGGCTCTCTGTATGTATTAAGGAAATAATCCTGATGTTGTAACAGAAATCACTATGGTATTATCATGCCAAGTGGAAAAAAAAGTATTTAAATATCTGCCTACTATTTATTGGATTAAATTCTATTCCTCACACTTTCTCTCCACTAAATTCTATCATTTAAAACACTATAAAAATCCTATAATATTTAAAGACCTGTATGTTGAGTTGATTTATATTTCAGAAATCTACTATATTTTTATAGGGTACTAGCTCCAGAATAAGCTTACCTGTTCCATTAAAAATGTTACTTGATAAGGAGTTATTCATTCCAAATGCCTGATTCCTGTTCATTCCAAATCCAGACATACTGGGTACATAGAAAATAATTTTAGATATACAGTAAGAACACTAACTTTGAGATGAAGAAAAACAAAAGTGTATACTTTTGATCTCCTCATACAAAACAACAATGTTTTAAAACCAATACTAATTTGTTTTCTGATTTTAATCTTTATTTTGATTTAGAAACTTCTCTAAAGTCCTTTCATGAACAAAAACTAAAACATCTTAAATAGATTAATTAAAAACCAAAAAACAAATAATTTATGTATGAGACTTAAAGAAAATAGAGATTAAGGGTACCAATATGTCCTTGGAGAGTCAACTTACTGGATATTAGAAGTACCTAATCTCAAAAACATACAGATAAACTTAAGTATTCCTGAATACTCATTTTTCTTCCCTTACTGGTGAAACTTACTGTTATTTTTCATAACATAGTTTCCCAACAAGAATATAAACTTCTCATGGACAAAGTCCATATCATATTCATTCTTGCATTCTCTGCCCTGTCCTTAGTGCACATTAAAATACAACAGATACTCAACAAATGTTTAGTTGACTTGAATGAAATGGTGCTTTTTGTTAATAAAATTTGGTGTTCTGAAACACATCATTCTTGTCTAAATATAGCTTGCCTTTCATCTACTTAATAAAATATATAATATCCCAATTCTGAATTAATGCACAACTGGTATCTCATAAATAACTGCAAATGCCTTTTTAAAAAAATTGCACAAGCCTAAACAACACAAGAAAAAGAAAACAAAAACAAAAACTGAAGCTAAACTTAGAGCAAGGCCAAATAATTAAGAATGTCAGTAGGAATTGTTAATGCAAGTGCTATAATAAGAGTGTGTATCTTTAACATCAAATAAACAATTATCTGATAAAAGTGTATATCCGTGTTGAGCAGGGTTAACCTGTTTAAAGATGACAGATTTTATTTTTGTCTAAATCAGTAAAACTATGGCCAGACAACTTTTTGGTAAGATATGTAGCTGATGAAACAATACTCTAGAGAAGAGTAGGTAAATCAATGGAAATATTTAATATCTTGTTAGAATTGCTGATGACATAGATACCCTTGAACATGGAATAACTGCTCTGAGATGAAAACATTTTATAATAAATACAACTTATCAATAGTAAAAATAAGCAGAGATTTAGAGACTCATGTTACATCGAGAATTTATAAGCAAAGTACTTTTTGGAAACAAAACGAAAAATAAGGAAAGGCAAAATTTAAATATATACATTCAATGAACAATACTGCAAGAATGCAGAAAGATGTGACAAAGCCTAGGAAATACAATTAGGAAGCTATCAGATGAGAATTTGATAACCCTTTACAAATAATAACTTTTTAAAATAATTAATAAAGCAATGAAATTACAGAATAAATGCTCATGAGTCTACATAAAAGAATTGAAGCTTATGGGATGAAGAGTAGACAGGAAATGTGCTGATAACCTATTTTAATCCAGATATTACAAGTGCTAGATAGAAGAAAGTAAATTAAATGGGTATGATGATGATAACAACTAGCTCAAGGATCTACTCCACCCTATACATATATAAGTGAAATCAAGCTTATGTGTGATTTTTACAAAAAAGCCTTACAGAGTTACCCGACCAGCTAGAAAATACTAACGAAATGGATAATTCCTATTATTATCTGCAGATTATGTGCAAATTGACAGCATAAAAAGGTACATTTTATCTTTTTGTTTGAAATCCCTGGACATACTACTATTTTTAAATACACTAGACATTTGTCTTTGGTCAACAATTCTCCAAAGGACAAAACTGAATCTTAGTTGAGAATATATTTAACCAAAGTATAACCAAAGCAGGGCAATAATAGTTAAACATGTCTCCAGTGCCAATTCATGAACCTGGAACTCTTACCACATAGGTGACCAACCTCAGTTAAAAAAGGGGAAGGCATATGAATAAAAATTTGCCTGATGGCAACCAAAGAACAGCAACAACAACACAAAGATTTAATGAGCTTTCTAAAATGAAACTTTTAAAAATTTTTTTGCAGTACTGGGGATTGAACTCAGGGGCATACCTCTGAGCTACATCCCCAGCTCTATTTTTTATTCTTTATTTTGAAACAGGGTCTCACTAAGTTGCGGAGTGCCTCACTAGGCAGCTGAGGCTGGCTGCAAACCTGGATCCTCCAGTCTCGGCCTCCCAAATGCTGGGATTACAAGCGTGCA
Organism: Graphiurus murinus; assembly: GCA_004027655.1. Taxonomy (NCBI): domain Eukaryota; kingdom Metazoa; phylum Chordata; class Mammalia; order Rodentia; family Gliridae; genus Graphiurus; species Graphiurus murinus. Next base: position 35,505 of record PVLC010006831.1, read on the forward strand.
CCACTACGCCCGGCTGAAACTTCTTTCGGAAGAATCTATCTTTAGTTTTGGGAGTTGGTTAAAGGTGTGATGTGTAACAGAATCCTTGCTCATAAATATATGATGAAACACACTTATGAGACAAAAGCCAAGACTCAAGAACAAAGCGTTGAATATGAAAAGGCAAATCTGAGGATACCCAAAAGACAGTTATACACAGTATCAATAAACATCTTACCTGTTCACAGTAAAAGGCTGTCGAGAAGGCTGCTGCTTTGGCATACATATTATGCTTGGCGAGCTTCTGTTGGGGCTACCTAACCCTGAACTGCTCATGCTATTTGTCCTGCTAGGAATTCCAATGCCCTGACCAACCTGGGAGTGGTTCATCATATTCCTAGGATTCATAGGCAAAATACCCCTGAAAAAGAAGTCCATTATACTAAATAAGCTCTCTATAATCACTCATTAAAATTATCTATAAATAATCAATTGGTGTAATCCTAGAATACTTTCAAATTGTATTCCTAAAATTTTTTAAGTTCTTTTGTCTAGTCATTCTAGATTTTTTGAAAAGAAAAAATCAAAGTAAACAAATAAAAAAGGGCAAATTACAGTGGAATTAAGGTGGTATCTAAGATGAGAGAAGTACTGATGTGACTGATATAAATTACAAATGTATTTAACACATATGTTTAGGATAATTTCACTCCAAATTCATGTCATTCTATCTTTTCATATTAATATACATAATCTGTGTCATTTGTTTTACTCACTAAAACAATGGATATGTGGTGAAAAAGCAATGATCAGAATTATCTGAGGAGTCGGTATAAATTGTATATCTTTGAGGAAGAGAGATATGGATTCATCTACTTGACAACTAGTATGCTAGCTGCAGGATAAAAACATCTTGCTCTATATTTATCAATTAGCAATGAAATAAAATGAGCATAGGTTTTTTTTTTTTTTTCTAGGTGAAAGGCACTGAACCAGAAAAATCAATTAATTACCTCATTAAAAAAGTAAAAGCTTTCTTACTCTACAAAGATACATTTTGAGAAATATTCTGGTCCACCAATAAATACCTGCTTGGAGATGGAGGCGTGTGAAGTGACATTGTTGGTACCCCTGTTGTTGGCGTGACGTGGCTCGGTAACTGAGTGCCTTGTGATAAGCTGCGATTTAACTGAGGGGTATTGTTGCTCATCCCCCTCATTGGAAGGCCTAGTGCACCTAATAAAAAAATTCAGAAGAAGGAAATTCATTGCCATCAGGAATGAAATTGTTATCCATCTTCTGGAGCCGGCAATTTAAAACATTTTTAAATGACCTAACGTAATATGCAAATTTTTAAATGGATATATTCAACTCACTCCAAGTGGGCTTTGATTTTAACAAAAAGTCTGAAATTTAGTATTTTGAATATCATTTTCATATTTCTATTAAATTTGTCTATAAATGATTATAATAAATGATACAACATTATACTATGCTTGATCTTAGCCAAAAGGCCAAATTGTGATAGTATGCTACAATATTATAAATGGAGACTGCTTTCAAAATTTTTAAAGGCATATTTGCAAAACTTGTCCATACAAATATGCCTTTAAGAAATTTTGCAATCTTGTATATTTTTAATTCATAATTGATGTACACAGAAAGACATTCATTCCTGTTTACTGAGGTAGATTTAATTTTTATATGATCCTTTTTTAGATGCATTTTAGAGGAAGTCTATTATTTATACATATTTCTCAATATTGCAATTTTTATAAAACCAACAAAAATGCCAGCAATTGTTAAAAAACTCAACCTGATACATACATAAGAGACAAAAAATTTAAGACATTTAAAAGGATTTCAAACTATAATGACTATTTATCTAGTACTCCTGGGGGTAAATGCAGGATGGACATGTTCTATAGGTGTCATTTTTAAGATTATCAAGGGCTTACCATCCAAATATAAAACATAAAAAAAAAAAAACCTGTTCGGACAAACTTATTTTTAAAATGTATGGCATAGTTACTGACTTTTATTCAGATGATAGGAAATAAAATTTTTAATGATCTGGAATAATTATCATGGATAGCTTGTCTTATATGTTTTATTACCCTTTTATCTCTCAAGTAGATATACAACTCTCATTTATGTTGCCATCCTATCTATGAATGCCCCCTTTCCTCTATCTTTCTGACCCACATTTTTAATGCTTTCTGTTTCTAGTCTGCTGAAGAATAGTACATTGGCCAAACAAACTGGTTTTGAACTAAAAGTTAAATACAAGTAGTAAGACAGAGTGAGAGCTAGTCAGTACATACATGACTTTAGTACTAGGTATTCAAGGGGACTTTTCCTCCCCCTTTTTGTCTAACCTGGGTTTCAAAAATTTCAAAGACCTGATGATTTTGGAACAATGACTAAATAAATGCAGTACTACAAATACCATGAATATTTTCTTCCAAACGTCTTTGTAAAATTTATCTTTACATAACAATGCATCACTTTTGAAGTGATCACAAGGATTTTGGCTTATAGGTATCTGGAATTTGGCAACCTCAGAATTTCTTCAAGAAACTCACAGGGAACTGGACTAGATTATATGTTGGCTTAGTCACTATATGAGCTTTTGTGACCACGAGAATACCACTAGCTGGAGCTTTCTTTACTGCTAGGACAAAATAAGGAAGAATGAGAGATTAAACATCAGCCTACTTATGATTTCTTCAGAAGAAATTAGTCTTTCCTCTCCTTCAAGTACACCAGTTTTCCTTTAGGCTCTCTAGTTGCTCCAATAATGAACCACCCAAATCATACTTTTTACATCACTTGTTCAGTGAGTATTTTCTGAGTGCCTACTATGTGACAAGCAGTACTAGCTGCTGGGGAAATGGTAGTGAACAAGATAGAAAAGGTTCCTAGCCTCAAGGAGTTTCAATCCTACTCCTCAAACATGCTGCCCTGAAGTCAACTATAGCAAATTTCTCATAGAAGCTCATTTCCCAGTTTCTTATCACCAAAACAAAAACAATTTTAGATCTTAAGATCACCTAGTCCAAAGTTTGCATTTACAGACCAGGAATTTGAGCCTTAGATCTGACTTCTCCAAGGTGATACAGAGAACCAGGACTACAACTGAGATCTCTCAGTGCCTATTATTCTTTAATGGCAGCACTGCAGGCTCTGAAGACAGCCCTTGTATAAGCACCATGAAGGGTAGTGATTTGCAATACCTCTCATCTATTTTTCTTCCTGCTTTTTCTCTTTCAAATATTTCTTTTTCTTCAAAATTTGTTCTAAAGTTCCATCTCTTGCTCTCTTTCCTTCATTTTCTTTCTCTCATCTTGATATCTATCAAACTTCTTCCCTCCATTTTCCCCTTTCTCCACACATTCATTACTATAAACACACACTTCCCAAAAATTCAGTATACTTTTGGCCCCTTTTTAATAACTGATAGAGTCAGGCATGGTGGTGCACACTTTTAATCTCAGTATTAGGGAGGCTAAGACAGGAGGATCACAGGTTCATAGCCAGCCTCAGATACTTAGTAAGGCCCTCCACAACTTAGTGAGACTCTATGTCAAAATAAAGAATAGAAAATAGAGCTGGGGGTGTAGCTCAGGGGTAGAATGCCCCTGGGTTCAATTCCAAGTACTGGTGGAAAAAAAAAAATCAATAAATCCTACAAAAGATTTATCCACTTTAACTCTCTATATGCTTATAATCCTATGTTATAATGAAAATTTATAATTTTAGAAATATTGTAAATACTGGAGATTATCTGAATTTAAGCAATACAACTTTTGGAGAAGAAAACAAGTAAAACTATTTATTTAGTCAAGGACTGGTATATTGAATTAATTTACAGTATTCAGGGGGAGGCAAACTGCATAGAATAAAGAAAATAAAAGTGTTTAATTTTAGTCTTCAAAATCATCACCTAGCTAGGCTTTGTGGTACATGCCTATAATCCCAGAACTTGGGAAGCTGAGATAGGATGATTGAAGGTTTTAGGCCAGCATGTTAACATTGCCAAGACCCTTTTTCAAAAGAAAATAGGGTTGGGTGTGTAGCTCAGAGGTTCAACCCCAGCACCACCACCACCAACAACAACAAAAAAATCTTTATAAGAACATCTAACTTTAGAGGTTCTGAGTTGTGTTTTTTGTTTTTTATGGTACTGGGAATTGAACCCAAGGGACTTCTACCTCCAAGCTCCACTCCCAGTCTCATATATATATGAGACTTTTTGTTTTGAAACAGGGTCTTAATAGGTTGATGAGAATCTCATTATTAGCTGAGGCTGTCCTTGAACCAGAAATCCTCCTGTCTAAGCCTCCCAAGTACTGGGATTCAAGCATGCACCACTACGTCAGGCTGAGGTTTTGAGTTTTATTGAATTAGATACGAAAAGAAAAAAACATCATTACAAACTGGATCAATTTTTAATGTTATTTTAAATTTAACATAAAATCAGAGTTCTTTAAAACAGTATTAATAGGCCAGGCATGGTGGCACATGCTTGTAATCCCAGCATTCAGGAGGCTGAGACTGGAGGATCCGGGTTCGCGGCCAGCCTCAGCTACTGAGGCACTCCGCAACTTAGTGAGACTCAGTTTCAAAATAAAGAATAAAAAAAAAAAAAAAATAGGGTTGGGGGTATAGCTTGGAGGTAGAATGCCCCTGAGTTCAATCCCCAGTAACGCAAAAAACAAACAAACAAACAAAAAACAGTATTAATAGCAATGAATAAAAACGTACAAAGACTTTAAGGGAATAAAGTACACTAAGTCATCAAATTTGAGCTACTTGAATCAAACTGTTGGAATTGAATAGTTTTCAGGATGGGGGAAATTAAACTTTTACTAGTATAGTTAGAAATAATTACACAAGCTGGATGTGGTGGCACTGGCCTCTAATCCCAGTACTTGAGAGGCTGAGTCAGGAGGATCACAGGTTGAAAGCCAGCCTCAGCAACTTAACAAGGCCCTCCACGACTCAACAAAACATCATTATAAACTGGATCAATTCTTAATGTTATTTTAAATTTAACATAAAATCGGAGTTCTTCAAAACAAACTTAACAAAGACTTTAAGGGAATAAAGTACACTAAGTCATCAAATTTGAGCTACTTGAATCAAACTGTTGGAATTGAATAGTTTCAGGATGGGGGAAATTAAACTTTTACTCAGTAAGACCCTGGTTTAAAAAATAAATAGAGCCGGGCGTGGTGGCGCACACTTGTAATCCCAGCATTCAGGAGGCTGAGATCAGAGGATCCGGGTTCACGGCCAGCCTCAGCTACCTAGTGAGGCACTCTGAAACTTAGTGAGACCCGGTTTCAAAATAAAGAATAAAAAATAGGGTTGGGGGTATAGCTCAGAGATAGAATGCCCCTGAGTTCAACCCCCAGTACTGCAAATAAATAAATAAATAAGGCTGGGGGGGGGGGTCACTAAGTGGTAGAATGTTCCTGGGTTCAATCTCTGGGATGCCCTCCCCCTCTACATAAATATAAAATAAAAAAAAAATAATAATCACACAAAATCACCTCTAAAATATTAGGCCAAGAATAAGACATATAAGCTTAAAGAAAGGGAAAAGACTGGAAAGATTTGAGGAACAGCATAAAAGAACTACAACAGGTAAAAATACAACTATATATATGAGCTTAGATCTGATAGCTGACTGATGGGAGAACAGTAGAATTCAAGTTTATGGAGCATCTAACAACCATACATTATGCTACTACTATGTATCTCATCTTGCTTTTTAACAATCCTATAAAGAAAGTATTTATCTATTCCTCTTTTTTTATGACAAGGAACAAAAACCAGTTAAAACGTTCTAATTCTGAATCAATTTTTTTCTTTCAGAAAGACCACGCAAACATATTCTAAATATATTATTTCGCAAAGTGCTAAAAAGTTAATGAACTGAAATTTTTATTATTTTTCAGAAACCCTAAAGAATATGATCTCAGAAATTATTTCCATGAATTACTTATTGCATAAACCAATTAACAGCATACTTCTTAAATACTGTGACCAGATGTGCCTCTTGAATCTAATATTTTGCTACAGAGAAACAATATTAATAGTAAAAGTTACATGAAAAAATTCAATCCTGGCAACCAAATCCCTGAATACGCACTTAAATGAAGCCCTCTAAAATGTCTATGAAAGGGGGAAGGGAATCTCTAATTGAGACAAGAAAGCTCAAAGTGTCTCCTTTTCCATTCCCAAAGCATCCAGCCGCCACTAAAGGACACACCAGTCCTAAAACTAACTTTATCTCAATGTCTTCATACTTCCAACCTGTCCTGCACTTAGCTGATTAATTTTCCTTGTAAAATTATTTTGTTATGTAATTTCTTTCATTAAATTAAAATAATTTAGTAATAGAAAAGACTTCAGAAATCATCAATCTAAGTTACAGATGAAGAATTAAAACCAGGCATTAAATTACTTGCCCAAGATTACAAACATAAAGATAATAATCCAATTTTCTGGCTCCTATTTCAAAGCTCTTTTATAATCAATTGTTTACTTTTAAAGGTACCTGCTAATTTTTGCATTACTCAGGGAACTTCAATGTCTGAATCTCCTCTCTAGAAATTGTGATTTAGCCTGAGTCTGTGTAATTCATGGGCAGTAAGATTTTTAAGATTCCTCAAGTGTTTCTAGGGGTACAGCCACATTTTAGAACAACTGTTTTAGAGTATTAAGTTCAATCACAGTTAAACCTTTAAAACTCTGTCAAGACCCCTAATTTTTTTCTTTTTTTGTTGTTGTTGCGGTACTGGCGATTGAACTCAGGGGCATTCTACCTCCAAGCTATACCCCAGGCCTATTTTTTTTTTTGCGGTACTGGGGATTGAACTCAGGGGCATTCTACCTCCGAGCTACACCCCCAGCCCTATTTTTTATTCTTTATTTTGAAACCAAGTCTCACTAAGTTGCGGAGTGCCTCACTAAGTAGCTGAGGCTGGCTGCGAACCTGGATCCTCCGGTCTCAGCCTCCCAAATGCTGGGATTACAAGTGTGCGCCACCACGCCCGGCTCAAGACCCCTAATTTTTTTCTAACCATAACATTTTACTGTTTATGTACTATATATCTGATTTATAATCTTCTTCCTTCTTTCTCAAATCTATCCCTGAACTTTTACTCATATCATTTTCATAACCTTTTCTCTTTAGTTCTACAGATACAAGAATCTATTTAAAAATAAATACATAAATAAGTGCTATTATTGAAAGTATTTCCACAGCTGGGCGTGGTGGCTCACGCTTGTAATCCCAGCATTTGGGAGGCTGAGACCGGAGGATCTGGGTTCACAGCCAGCCTCAGCTACTTAGTGAGACCCAGTTTCAAAATAAAGAATTAAAAAAAATAGGGCTGGGGGTATAGCTCGAAGGTAGAATGCCCCTGAGTTTAATCCCCAGTACCACAAAAAAAAAAAAAGTATTTCCACATACTTTATATAGTGTGCTCAATCTACATGTAGGAGGGACTGCTAAGTCAGATTTAGGAGTAGAGTAGGTCTGGATCAAAAAGGTTTCCTGGAGGAAACAGTATATGAATTGTATAACAAGAAAGATTTAGCCAGGTATTTTGTGGTGACAGTAGTGGGGAGTCATTTGAGTATAAATGCCTTAACAGCTCAGCTTGATAGAATGAGAAGACAACCATGGCAGCAGTGCTGCTTGTAATCCCAGCTATTCAAAAGGCTGAGGCAAGATTGCTTGAGCCCAACAGCTCAAAGCCAGGCTGGAAAACACAGCAAGATCCCATCTCAAAGGGGAGAGTGGACTAGTTATTTATACCTCTGGAGGAGTAAACTTACCTTCTAGTGCTAAGGATATATGAGACAAGAAACACAGATGGAGGTAAATGGCTTCAACATCTCCAACTCTGAGAAGTTGCTCCTATATTAAAACCAACTAAGCACCAGACATCTGGCTGGATCTTCATAGGAGTTCTATGAATTCTTTATCTGCACAACAGCTATGTGCATCTTACAAGTATATTTTGTATTCTTTTTCAACCTAAATTTTCATTATAAACGACACTCATTCACAAAGTAATGAAGGTCTCAACTTTAGAAATTATTCTTGATCTCTCTCTTTCATATCCTATCCCATTAAGTCATATTAACTCCAATCTACAAAGTATCCGAAGTCTGACTGCTTCTCAACACCTCCACCACTAGCCCAAGTCACCCTATATTTTGCCCAAATTACTGCAGTACAGCAGTGGCCTTATCTCTTGTTCCTCCCCATTCCTGTCCACTTTCTACACAGCAAAGTGACAATTAAATTCTTTGCCATTAAACTTAGGACACATCCAAATATTCTACCAAGTCTTTACAAGAATTTCTACAATTTGACTCATGCTAATTCATTAATTTTCTCCCTTCATTCCATGGGCTCTCTCATTCTTCATTTAATTCTTGTGACTTAGAACTATGCTTGTTGTAGCCTGTAACTGAAAAGCTCTTTTCTGGGTGATTCCAGGGAGTTCGCCTACTCAACATTCAGGTTTCCATTCAAATGTTTCCTCCTCAGAGATAGTCTCTTTGCCTGCTCTATGTAGCCTAATAATTCTATACACTCACCCCATTATCCTAACTTATTTCTTATAGTATTTATTACCAGAATATTATTATTAATTGCCTAACATGTTTATTGTCTGTCTTCCCCTATTAAAGCACAAGTAAGCACCATGTAAAGCAGGAACGTAGCCATCTGCCATATCCTTAGTTCTTGGAATACTACCACACTCAGGGTAGGCACTCAAATACATGATGAAGGAATAAATCCTATCATAATGTCTTCAGAAGCCATTCCAGTAGATTCTTGGGACCTATGAATTTAACACTGTGCAAATGGTCCTCTAGGGTGGTGACATTCAGTAAGCAGTACGTTGTTTCCAGGCTGAGTTACATTACAAAGTAATGCAATTCTGGCTCTACTACTTTCTATTTATTTAACTTTGGGCAAGTTCCTTGACCTCTCAAAGAATTGTAAAGATTAAATTAGTTTATAGAAAGTATTTAAAATACCATTTATTACACAGTAAATACCCAATAAATTTTTTCTGCTTGGATTTTGGTAAAACACGTATGGAAAGATGGCCAACATGTGGGCCTAATAACAATAAAATGAAACCATCTAAGTGAAGAGATGGTTTTCAACAGAAAATAGATGTTTGGGGGCAGAGGGTAGGGAGACTACGCTATATATATGCTCCTTAGCCCACAGAAAAGTAAAGACTGTACTTCTTCATTGAAATCAGTTTAACAGTCTAATAGGTTTCTTCCCTTGCCTTCATAAAGTAGACTATTCCTAAGCCTATCCCATGTTGTAGATGTTGTTTCCACTCCTACAATTACTTTATTCATAGTCTCTTCAAAGCCAGTCACAAACATGATCTCATCTGTGACTTCTTTCCTATTGTTCTCAAAGATAGATGATTATTCCTTCCTTTGAAGTATCCAGAAAACTCTTCAGTTTCCTTATTTTTAAAAGTCTTTTGTTCTATTTATTTTCAATTAATTAATTAGTTATTTTTAATTAATTAACCTTTTGGTACTAGGGATTGAACCCAGAGGCATTCTATCTCTAAACTATACCTTCAGCCCTATTTTATTTTTTTGAAACAGGGTCTCACCAAGTTGCCGTGGACCTCATGAGGTTGCTGAGGCTGGCCATGAACCTCAGCCTCCACCATGCTCAGCAACTCTTCAGTTTCTTACTCTACTTTGTTGCAAAAGCATCTGTGTAATTACACTGGTAGATTTATATAGGAACCATATATTGCTCATTATGCACTCAACAAATATTCAGAGTGACCATCATGTAGCATATAAGCACACAATAAAAGCAATAAAGACATGAAAAATAAGTGCAGCAACACCATGCTATGTGCTATGCAAGTGCTATGTAACTGTGCGGACGGCATACAAGAACACGCTCTCTTTTATACCCACCTACAGTAGCTAGCTATGTAGAATATGTGTGGCAGGAACCCAGTAAATATTTGTCAAATTCAATTCCTACACCACTGAGCTTATTACACTTTTCTCTCCAAACCGTGAAACACTGTCCATATCATTCTACAAAATATCTTTTATATTAGCCATGTATATATGCTGTACATGTGCTTGACAGAAAACTTCCCAAAGTATTCAGTACTAAATCTCTGTTAAATGTTCCTACAATGTCCTAAAGCAATATGGGAAGCTAGTCTTGGAGAAAGCTAGCGCTTTGTTCCTAATGACCTCTTGTCCTTGCAGCTGTGCCCATTTAAGATTAATCTGTCGTAGGGTATGGGCTCCTGCTCTCCAGGGATCTTGCATTAGCATAGGGTGGTCTCCGAGGTGCTCTGACAAAGACATAGGGCGCTTACAGGATGCTGGAGGCATGTGGTAATTTAGATAGGTATGCTTTTTGCTAATTTGGAATTTGAGGGATTATAGCTCAAGAATTTTGCTGAGATCAAGGTTCAAGAAAAGAAGCATGTGAGTCTTGATGCATTGTAAAATGATTAACCTTAGAACTGTATATAAGCTGCACTCAAACTCAGCGACACAGAATTTACTGTGATCTCTCCCTCCCTCCGGATACCTTTGTCTCTTTCTCTCAATCCTCACCTTTTTTTTTTTTTTTTTTTTGGCAGTACTGGGGGTTGAACTCAGGGGCATTCTATCTCCGAGCTATATCCCAAGCCCTATTTTTTATTCTTTTATTTTGAAACAGGGTCTCTCTAAGTTGTGGAGTGCTTCACTAGATAGCTGAGGCTGGCTGCGAACCCAGATCCTCCGGTCTCAGCCTCCCAAATGCTGGGATTACAAGTGTGCGCCACCACGCCCAGCTTCAATCCTCACTTTCCTCCTTCAGGTTTGTTCAATATTGCCAGCTGGCTCTGGCAAAGCAAATTGTCAATTGCATAACTTTTGAACCACTCCATTCTCCATTTATGTTCTGGTTCTCCATAAAGCAAGCAGCTTTCACAAAGAAGTTCTTAAAAATGGAAGGCCATGTTGAAAGCATGAAACTATGACACCACTCTCAATTCAGGAGTCCATATCCCAGAAAGAATGATTTATTTCCTCTTCCAATAAGAGGCCTGGGTCCTTTGAGAATTTAGATACAAATGTATATAATAGACTTATCCAGGTGACTATAAGATAATATGCACACAGGAAGGACTCATTCAACAGTTTTCTTTTTCTCTAATACTACAAGGCTCTAAATTCTGTTCATAAAGAAAAGGTCACTCAAACTATACCACTACCTAATTTCAATGCATTTAACATTCAGGAGAAATGAATTCTTGGTCCCTTATTCATTCCAATCTAGGGGACACCTCCAGGGAGCCCACAGGTCATTAAGCCTGTAAGACATACCTCCAATCTTATGCACATATTCAAAGAAGACAAGGAGAGAACAACATGCAACTTAATATTGTTCACTGATTTCTATAATCATCATCCAGTGCATAGTATTCATATGAACCTTTGGATGGCCAGTCACACATTTAGATAAAATAGTATTACTCTAGAACTTGAGATCATGCAAGCTCCCAGAGTCCAATATTTTCTGGGTACCTCATCTGCTACACAATTACCTCCACCAAATTCTGGCAAAACAGATTTGAGCAATTTTGTATCCATTCTAAGAGGAATTCCCTTCCTTGTTAAATCAGTCTTAGTTCTGAAAAGGGGCACACTTTCTTCTCTACCTCTTCCACCTCTAACTTTTCTAACCATCAAGAATACAGATAGCAGACCTCATATTTGAATGGCATAAATTCCAACTAAACCATGCCTATATGAACAGAGTTAACGGGGGTACTCAATGCACTTAGGAGAAGAATTCTGAGTTCTATGAATTTCAATGTTCGATTAACAATAAATTGACATAAGAATAACATTATTATTCTACTCCCACCTACTAATTTCTTATCTCTCCATCCTTCATTAAAATTTTAACCTTCAGGTTCCAAATGGGAACTTTGGTTCCCCTGTCTGACCAAAGTATTGTTCACACTACCTACCAGTTATATGACCAACTTGGCCCTCTAGGGTCTCTCATAAAAGAAACAGGTAATCCAGCTGCCTTTTTTCATTACTTGTACTCCTCAATCTGTACCCTGGAAAATAACTGCACCCTGACTCAAAATAGATTAGTAATTGTTGATTTAAGGTTCTAGTTTTAGTAAACCAATACCTAAAACACTAAAAGAATAAGCTATATATTTAAAATGTTGCTTCATCAATGTTATATGAACACAGTTATTGAAGTCCAATAATAAATACTTGTTTATATGGCTTCTTTGAAAACTAGTATCTTAAAAATAACTCCTAAGGAAAATGAATTTGCTCATTTATTCTTTTTATGTTCTTGGCAATAAACACAATGATTTAAACAAACTTAGAAGTCAATGTCTATCATACCAAAGATATTTCTGTATTTCAAACCAGATCCATTCTGTATCTTAAATCTAACTGCAATTTCACATTTGCAGGTTAAAAAACTTAAATCAGATTTTTGAAAGTCTAAGATAGCTGATTATAATCACTGCTATTCTCCTTTACAAAATAGCCTTACTTTCTCAAATATAATTTTTTGTACATTACATATCTGCTTTTTTGCAATGATCAACTCTGGGGTTTGTAAAGATAGCAAAGTAAGGTCTTTGTAGTTGCTCTATTGAAATAAAAGACAGCTTTAAAATAGCTAATTATTTCTATGTTAAGGCTTACGAGAAGGCTAGAAGTCGTACTAAAACAGGCTAAACAGAGCACATTACTAACTAGTAATATTCCTTCAATAGCTAGTATAAACATCTGTGGATAAATAAGCAACAGCTTTTTTAGATAGTAAGTTTTTAAAATGTTTTTAAGCAGAGGAAAATTGATAAAATATTAATAGATTCTGTGTACTAATTCTGTATCAGCAAAATTGTTTCATAGCAAAAAAAAAAAAAAAAGAAGAAAACCAAAAAAGATAGGAAGAATAGAGGGAAGCAGTGCTTGTATACAAAATAAGTTTCATCCTGTCACTAAAGTTTAAAATCAATGTGAAGGGTAAAGTGGTATGACAAACTATTCTGAAATCTATCAAAACTTTGCTTCTCATTATACAGGGAGAGTTTCAAATCAAATGATGGATTTTTATTTGAAGCTGGTTAAGATAGTCAACAGATATCTCCTCCAGTTATTCAATTATCTTATAATATTTGATAGGAAGTTATAACACTTTTAACTCCCTCCTTTCATTAACAGAGATGCTATTAACAGGAATAAGAAATCAATAGATAGATCTTTGAAATTAATAGAATTGTTAAAAATCATATTAATATGTAAGATGTTGGAAAATTAATTTGAAAAAACAAATATATTTTATAATTTGGAGTTTTATAAAAATTTTTATGTGATGATAATAGCTAACATTTATTGAGCACTTACTATGCGCCAGGCACTGTGCTAAGCGCTTTTACAGTATAATACTTTAAGCAAGCAGAATCTTATATAAAGAAAAGATGAACTAAACTGTGAGTCAAAAATCCAGATTCTATAACCAGAAAGAACTAAAGCAAAAGAAGAAACATTTACTAAACAAAAACATTTCACAAACTTCTGCTAAGTAATGGGCTTAGAATAATAAACAGGCCAAAAAACACAAATAAATCAATCTACCAAACCCACCAAACAAACTTTTTAGTTTCCTCTAATCAAAAAGACGGAAAATACTTTTTAGTTTGCTTAGCAAAATGTTCAACAATACTGCAAAGAAAATATAGTCACAGAAGATGTCAAAATAAATTTCCATCTATACTATATCCAAGTAATAAAAAATTTAGAATTAGTAAGGCCTGAAATAATGAGGTTTTTAAGTATCTTTTATGTTAAGCCCTATAATACCCACATGGGCAGCACTGGTTGTTCTTTATGTGGTAGTTATGTTTTTCTTTTTAAATAAAATATCCCAGAATAAATACGAAATTCTTACTTTGTTGCCCGTATAAACTTGCCCCAAACTGAGACAGCTGACCTGATGTAGATGGTGATGCCAGCATCTAGAAACAAATTAATGATATTAGAGCATAAAGAAAGAACACAGAATACTGTATTTACATTTTACAAATCTTGTATATCATATAAAACAAGTGAAAGTCTAACCCATATTCTCATTCTTCATACACATCAACATATGTAACAAATCCCAAGTTTCTTAGGGGACTATTACAACTGTATGAAACAAAACTATGCAAATGAAAATAATTTTTAATAATAAAAGTTTGTTAAAAGTTAGATTAAACTAAAATATGTGTGCTATTCACTTAAAAAATAACTAGGCTAAATGGGACTAACAGAAACACCAAGATATCGTCTCAGAAAGTTAGCTCTATAAATTCATGACTGAAAATGCTTATTTCTTAGAATATGTTAAATTCCATATAAAAATTTTTAGACTTTATAAAAATATTTCCTTATTTTTATATATTAATGAATAAAGTATATCAAGCAGGGAAAAAACTTAAATACACACACAGCCATATAAGCAGAGAGCTGCTGATACAATAGCAAAAGACATGTAATACATACAAAATATAGACATGGAACATTACTTATATGGTTAGTGAGTGATGTGAAATTCATGGAACTTGTACTGTGTCTTTGAATTTAATGCATTAATGTTTTATTTTTTCTTTAAAGGTGTATCATATTCATGGAGCATGCTATGTTCACTTTTACATTTTTTTAGAAGAGGAGTGTCACAGTGCTATGTCACAAAATTAGAATATTAATATGAATTAAGAGAATGTTATATATTATGAATATGTTATAACTAACACATGTAACATGCATATATATGAATATATGAATACATATGTATATGTGTATTACTATATACATATTAGAATGTTACATTAATAGAATATGTTAAATATTAATATTCTAATTTGAGTACTTGAAAATGTGCCTGTGTAAGTATATATTTGTATATTCCCTGCTTTATTTTAGACAACCATCAAAACACTTTAAAATAAGGCATGGGCTGCATCATCAAAAGGCTTATAATCTAGAGGAAAAAGAGAAATTAATTATACACATATATTTTAATACTTAGTGTGACAAATATAAAATATCACTGGAGGAAGATAATTCTTCACAAAGATAAGGTATTAGTAAAACATTGTGGGGCAGTTACAGTTAATGAGGGTAGAAATAAGGGGTCCTCCATGGCAAAAATTTAAAGTGAGTCTATGCTTAGTGTCATGAAGAGAGAAAATAAGAGATAGTACTGGCTAGATAATGGGGTATTTATGAAAGGAGATAAAGGTCACTCCTAGTAGAGAATACATGAATGGGAAATTAAGAAAATGTTGGGGCCAGACTGTGAAAGGTCTTAAATGTCATATGAAAAGGTTTAACAACTCTGGCAATAAATAGAAAACATAATATCAAGCAAGGAAGTAGCACAATTAAAATGTGCTTTGGAAAGATAATTCTAAGAACTGAAATGGATAGAAATGGAAATAGTGAATTACCAAACTGGAACAACCAAAGACTACAAACAAGGCCTAATGACGGTAGAAATAATAGTAGTTTCTGTCCTGATGAACTAGTTAGGGTATAGGGCTAAGAGAGTGAATAAAGAAATTATAAAACAGAAAACTATTAGAGGCTGGTTTTGGGGGGAAAAAATCAGACTGATATTGACCATAGCTAAGAAAACCAAGAGGAAAAAATTTTAAACAATGGCAGTTTACAAATATACATTTCATATTATTTCCATGTCAAAATTCCGATGCTGTTAAATTATTCTAAAGTTTACAGAATGTTTTATACAACCATAGTTTTAAACCAATAATGTACATCACACTTCTGAGGTAGGGTTGAATTACATTATCAATCTAGAGACAGCAGTATTTATAAAAGACTAATGAATTTTCTAATAAAGCATCAAATCTTCTATTTCTCTAATCCAGAGGGTATGCAATCCAGATCATACACTAATGTGCAGAGTATATAGTCTTTATAACCCAATAGATCAAAAGATGTGGGATTAAATTTTCTTAGATGATATTATTATATTAACTAGAAATGTATAATATAGAGCAAACCTTTAGCTGGTAACAGGGTAAAAGTTCTACATAAAATGCTTAAGAATCATGACTGTTAGCAAGTATAAACAAAAAAATATAGTGAGAAAATAAGGAGAGGGGCACAATATCTTCAAAGGTAGAGAAGCTGTGGATCCCAGGGCCAATTACTCCAGACCAGAAGTAGTAGAGTGATCCATTTACCATAGTGCACAATATTAAGTATCATTTTCTCTATTGCTACTAAATGAAGGCTAGTAAAAAGTGCATTATAGGTATATGAAAGAAATTTAATGTTGAATTTGAGAGTTTATAACTTTGAATGTATTATTATAAAATAAGTACTAATCAGCTACAGAAACAGATGTTGAAATTACTGCCTCATGATGTATCAAAAGTACAGATATGTACTTTCTTATAAAACCTATTTCTAATGATATGTAATTTTAAATTCTGAAATAAGTCAGTATTAAAATTGAAGGAATAAAGGAATATGAAAGGGATAGAAATACTATTTATGAGAGCAAAGAAAATACATAAGAAATGTACCCTGGCAGAGTAATGACTACTAATGAAAGACTACAGAAAATTTGTATTTATTTTTAAATGCTGAACATTAATGATAAAAGGTGAATCACTCTGAACTACATTATGAGAGACTACAATGTACCAATAAAAGTATATAAAAAATAAACAAAATAGAGGGGGAAAATGTAGAAAATAGATGGTTATATTATTAGTATAATATATGACAATTTTAAACTGGAAACAGGGTAACTTGTTTGTTAGTTTCATAAATTGTCGTAATTATTTTATGTCTTTCATAACTCTCAAGAAATCTACAATATATGCTGCAGCCAAACAACACAAAAATAAAAACCTGCAAGCAACAAGAAGAAAGAGTATGGTAATTCTAGTTAGTTATTTTCCTAATCTACCAAGGAGTCCCTTGGAACCGAATTTGGAAAATTATCTCAAATTTCTTGAAAAATTATTATTGTTAATATATATAAATGACATGAAAAACAATCTAAAATATTTGTTTTAAAATATATATTTGAAAATTTAGTAACAGGCAAATTTAGCTCCCACCAGCTCTTCATAACAACACAACTCAGAAGTATTAAGTTTTCCACCTCCCTCATGATTCCAAACAGTGACCACTGCTCAAAATTACTCCAATACGTATACCCCCAATCATGAAATTATTTTAACAAATATTAAAAATGGCTTGGTCAGAAATTTTTTCTTGGAACTTGAAAACACAACAAAAGTGTTCAATAAAAATTCTCTGACAACAAAAAAAATTAAAAATGAAATAACTTAAGTTTTCAAATTGACCTTTTAAAATTTAAATGTACGATATAGTTAAAAGTATGATGCTAACATAGACTCTATGATTATGTTACTACTACAGGGAGAAAAATAAAAATAACAATTTTGACTGTATCTTACATACACAAAGAAAAAGAAACAAAGGGAAAGAAATGCATGCAGGTGTACACACAGAATTCTAGATCTAGACAGAATCTCGAGATTTTAAAATTAAAAACAGGATCATTTAAGCTAGGTGCAGTGGCAGACACCTGCAATCCCAGTACATGGGAGGGTGAAACAGAAGGATCACAAGTTCAAGGCCAGTGCACCTGGTAACATAGCAAAACTCAGTTTCAAAATAAAGAGTAAAGTTGGAGGTGGTGGCACATGATTGTAATTCCAGTACTTGGGAAACCGAGACAGGAGGATCACAGGTTCACTGCCAGCCTCAGCAACTTAGTGAAGCTCACTACAACTTAATGAGAATCTGTTTCAAAATAAAAAAATAAATAAAGCTGGAGGTATAACTCAAAGTTTGAATGCACCTGGGTTCAATTCCCAGTACCACAATCAATCATTCAATCAATCATAGGGCTGGGCAATAGTTCAGAGGTACTCCCCCCCACCCCCGTTCAATCCTTAATAATACACACACACACACACGATTTTTAAAAATGATAGCTAGTAAACAAGCCCAGGAAAAAAAAAGACTATGAGAAGATAATACACAATAAGGAACAAAAAAGAAAACAAACAAGGGAG
Source organism: Graphiurus murinus (assembly GCA_004027655.1). Taxonomy (NCBI): domain Eukaryota; kingdom Metazoa; phylum Chordata; class Mammalia; order Rodentia; family Gliridae; genus Graphiurus; species Graphiurus murinus. Next base: position 53,687 of record PVLC010006831.1, read on the forward strand.
GAGCAGCAAGAAAAATAAAATGGAAATCACAGAAACTGGTAGTTTCATTGAACATTTTTATCTGTTCATCTAAAAGTTTTACATAAAGTTATTCATTCAATCCTTATATCCACTCTTGAGTTATATACTACTTACTGTTTCTATTTTAGAAATGAAAAAACTAAGATACACAGGGAATAAACTGAGGAACTTGCCATAGGACATAGCAAGTAAATCATGAAGCCTAGATATAAACTAAAGAGCAGAATTTATAGAGCCCACATTTCCAATTGCCAAACACTAAAAACTTTGTAAGGCAGGTGATTATAAAATAAATATATACACAAAGTATTTTATTATTCAGTAAAAGTCTATCTGAGAGATGGAAAGAACAGCAACAATAAACCTTAGTTATTAAAGGTGTGAAAAAGTCGAGCATGGTGGCATATGCATGTAATCCCAGTACTTGGGAGGCTGAGACAGGAGGATTATAGGTTCAGAGCCAGCCTCAGCTACTTAGTGAGGTCCTGTTTCAAAATAAAGAATAAAAAATAGGGCTGTGTAGCTCAGAGGTAGAATATCCCGTAGGTTCAACCCCCCGTACCAAAAAAAAAAAAAAAAAAAAGTATGAAAAAACAATAGAATTAAAGACATATCCTTCTGTCAGGAGGTAAATACTGGCACAGATATGCATAGGTAATAGTCAAAAAACCTTTTATTAAAAAGATGTAAAAGATTTTACCTAAGATGTTAAAATGGTCTATAAAGCTAAAGCTATAGCAATATGAACTGCTATCCTTCTGACATAGAATCAATGTTAAAGAGTGAGAGTTTAAAAACAGGCTCAAGAATACATCAGACTCTAATGTATATTAAGGGGAATATCTTAATTAGCCATAAATGAATGGCTTAATTCAGGGGTGGGCCAATTAATACTTGTAGGCAAGCCAAATTCAGCACACTGCCTGTTTTTGTAGGGTGTGTGAACTAAGTGGTTTTTATATTACAAATGGTTATACAGTAGCCTTGATTTTGCTTTCTAATCCATAAAGCCTATTCATAATCTGGTCTTACATGAGAAAAGTTTTCTGATCCATGACATAAAGCATAAAGGGTGTTGAACAACTGGGTAACCACTAGAGAAAAAATTCTGACACCTTACAATTCACACCTTAAAACAAAATACATTTCTAATTCTAATGGGCATAAGTTACAGGTAAAGAATAAAACATAAAAGTACTAGAAGAAGGTATTGGAAAAATTCTACATATGTTTTTGAAAAGATACTATTTTTAAAAATTCCATAAATAAATAATAAATAAGATACATGTTTGATGAGATTTAAAAATACAATGTATACAAGTATCAAAACATCACTTGGTACCCCATGAATATGTATGATTTTTATGCTTTTATGTATCAGGCAAAAATTAAGTTTAAATAGAAAATAATTGAAGAATCATATTTAATAAAACCGTAAACATTTGTATACTATAAATTGCAAGTGATAAAACAGAAAATATTTTTATAACAATGACAAGAAGTTATTAACCTTAATATATGGAGAATACTGAGAAAATTTATGGCCTCAACAAAGAAATAGGAAATGGCACAAAAATAGGAAATCCACAAAGGAAGAAATATAAGTGGCCAACAACTATATGGGAAAGACATCACTGTGTGTTTATGTGTGTGTGTGTAAAATTAGCAATTATTTTAATATATGAACATTAAAACAATAAACTTCATTTTTCTATTACCAAAGACTTAAATAAATATAGTAACTGGTATTCTTGAAGGCATGCAGAGTGATGCACTATGTTCCAGAAGTTCAATTTATAGTAAAATTTTTAATGAAGATATTCAAAACATAAAAATCAAAACTCTAGCAGTAAATTGTTCCTGATAAAATTGGATCATTTTTCTTTTTTTCCTCCCATCTATATTTACTAAACTTTGTATAGCTTCCCTGTGTTTTGTAATAAGGAAGAAGTAACAATAGTAGCAATTTATGAGGTAGCTACAATATTATCAGCATTTTACAGATCAGGAAATGGAGGCTTGAAGAACTTGCTAACAGGTAAAGTCAGGATTCAAACATGTACCAATATTGCTTTAGAGTAAAATTCTTAATCTGTAGGTCAGAGTACCTTATTAATTAAGTTAAAAGGCAAAAGTTGTATGGAGGAAATCATTCTGTGTCATTTCTATGGCAATCAACTAGACTGGAATGATAACCAATATATGTGAGTGTGGTTGTCAACATATATAGTAATTCTGATTTAAAAACTCAGATGTGTTTATATTATTTTAGCCTTCTAGAAGAAATATTTCTTTGTTATTCATCCTTTGTTATTTTTCATTTTGAAACACAGTCTTGCTACATTGCTGAGACTGGCCTTGAACTTGCAATCCTCCCTGTCAGCCTCTCAAATACTGAGATTACAGGCATGTGCCACCACTGCGCATGGTTTATCACTGACTTTCTACACCTGTGCTATTTCGAATTTCAGTGTGAAAGCTTCATATCTACCAAATTAGCCCCATTTTGTCCCATCATTCTAGATATAAAAACTAAATTTGAGCAACAAATATACCCCTATGGTAACTTTGAAATAATATTTGAATATTTGTTATGTTCACAAAATTGAAAATTTGGAACTCAGTGGATTAAAATAAATGCTTTTATTAATTCAGTAATATTTTGTGACTTTTTCTGTCACATTTAAATCTCATTATACCATCACAGTTTTTGTAATACTACCAAACATACATCCCTATCTTTTATCTACACAGTCAACACTTAAACATAGGCATATGTGTAAGTAGTAATTCAAATATACTTTATATCAAATAGCAAATAGCTAAAGGAGTAAGATAAAAGAAAATTAGGTGACATTCTTGCATAACCTACTAAAGTACACATTCATTATTTAAAAAGTCACCACACACATAATTTGAAAAGAGCCCCAATAAAGCAATTGATAGATTGTTTTCAAAATGACAAATATAATTTTCAGAGCCGGGCGTGGTGGCGCACGCTTGTAATCCCAGCATTCGGGAGGCTGAGACCGGAGGATCCGGGTTCGCGGCCAGCCTCAGCTACCTAGTGAGGCACTCCGCAACTTAGTGAGACTCGGTTTCAACATAAAGAATAAAAAATAGGGCTGAGGGTATAGCTCGAAGGTAGAACGCCCCTGAGTTCAATCCCCAGTACCACAAAAAAAAAAAAAAAAAAAAAAAGACAAATATAATTTTCAAATAAAAATAAAGGAGGAAAAAGGAAACTAAAATTTTATCCTAGGTCAAATCAATTTGTGCAATTCTAAAAGGACATAGAAAATGATTTATTAATAATCAACTTTAAAGAAAAATTAGGCCAAGCATGGTGGCACATATTTGTAATACCAGTACTTAGGAGGATTCCAGGTTGGTGGCCAGCCTCAGCAACTTAGTGAGGCCCTGTTTCAAAGTAAAAAAATAAAATAGGGGTAGGTGTGGAGCTCAGAGGTAGAATGCCCCTGGTTCAATACCCAGCGCCACCCAAAAAAAAATGGAAAAGAAAAGAAAAATGAGGCCATTTGTTATATACCTTAAAACATAAGTACTTTAAACCAGTAAGAAACTTATTAGGTTAATAGCTAGAGGAAACTATTACATAGAAAGGGAAATTAGGAATAGCAAATATGTAAAGGCTTGAAAGGAGAAAAAAACCTAGGCAGGTAAAAAGTGTAAGAATGGCTGGACGTGGTGGTACAAGCCTGAAATCCCAGTACTTGAGAGGCTGAGACAGGAGGATCACAGGTTCAAGGCCATCTTTAGCAACTTAACAAGACCCAGTTTCAAAAACAAAAAATAAAAATAGCTAGAGTGTAGCTTGGAGGTAGAATGCTCCTGGGTTCAATACCAAGTAGCCCCCCTCCAAAAGTATAAGAAAGCAACTGATTTGACTACAGTGTATAAAAGATAATTTAAAGTACAGCTTAAAAGAATTTGAACTGGACTTGTGTGTGGTACTGGGGATTGAACTCAGGGGCATTCTACCTCCGAGCTATACCCCCAGCTCTATTTTTTATTCTTTATTTTGAAACAGGGTCTCACTAAGTTGCAGAGTGCCTCACTATGTAGCTAAGGCTGGCCTCGAACCCGGATCCTCCGGCCTCAGCCTCTCAGATGCTGGGATTACAAGCGTAAGCCACCATGCCTGGCTTGGACTTATTTTTTTTTTTAACTTTATAAATTTGGTAAATATGATTTGACCATATTCTAAACCCTTTTATGCAAAATGAGATTGTACCTCTATAAATTTATCAGCTACATATTCTCAATATAATTCTTCAAACCTTTTCTACTGTAGTACTCTTATAGCTGGAGAGAAGAAAGATACTCTCTACCTAAGGTCTAGGATAATATGCCAGAAAATTAGACGGTTAAGGAAAAAGTTACCCTGAAGCTTGCCATTATCATCTTTAAATCTGTGTGCTCTTTCTACATGTGCAACTATTTTTAAAAAGCTACCTCCTATTCAAATGAACAAAAAAGAGATGATTTAAAAGTTATATAATGTTTACTCCCTATCTGAGTACTTTCTACCACAGTATGATCATGTTCCAATTCAAAAGTCATAGGACATTATGTTTCCCATCAGAATCAAAGTTCCTGGTCTTTGTATTCCCAGGGTCTAGCATTATACCTATCATCCAGTCACTCTACCACACAGTGCCATGCAGTTCATATGCCGTTTTTCAGGATCCAAAACCAGACAGTTACTGCTAAATAAACACAATGCAACTTAGTAACTTACATCTTTTTCTGACCGATGTGGGAACATAGAAGACTGGCTGTAGTACATGTTTTCATCATGGTAGTCACTGTCGACCCCCTCTACAAACTTCTTTCTTGAAGCACCAAACATGCTGTTTGTCACCTAAACAAAAATATTACTTTTATCAAGAGTAATATTTTGAATATGTCCAGCTTAAGCTTACTCCTATGTGGAAATCAGAAAATGAAAGGAACACTTCTAAGACACAGAAATAGATCAACTAAGGGCTAATTGGGTTCATGATAAAGTCAAAAATCTGACTACTAAAATATGGCATTAGATCTTTATTTCTAGGCCTTAAAAGTAAGAAGGAAATCTTAAAGCCTATCCTATGCAACAGTTCTATTTACTTTTAAGGAACAAAATATCTTTTTTTTTTTTTTTTTTTTGGCGGTACTGGGGATTGAACTCAGGGGCATTCTACCTCTGAGCTATACCCCCAGCCCTATTTTTTATTCTTTATTTTGAAACCAGGTCTCACTAAGTTGCAGAGTGCCTCACTAGGTAGCTGAGGCTGGCCGCGAACCCGGATCCTCCGGTCTCAGTCTCCCGAATGCTGGGATTACAAGCGTGCACCACCACACCCAGCTCCAAAATATCATTCTTAAAAGCTAACCCCATGTATAATTTTCCCACACATCTATTTGAGAAAGTTTAGGTTTCATCATTCAAAATTTTCACATACATCTTTTGACATTAGTGTGCCTCTGTTATCACTATTCCTTTTAAAAATATCTGTTTCTAGATCATATTGTCTTTCCCAAAAATCTAAGTTTACTGAGACACAGCATATTTTGAATTAGCATATAGTGGCACAGCAGGACAATTTTTTATTCATCATACTGGTGTAAATTTATAATCTCACTTTTTACTTACTCTTGTTTTTAGTCTTTACATTATTCAACACTTAGTGATTTTGATTTCACACTACAACTACTAAATCCTATGTTATTTTTAATTTGTTCTTTTTTTTTAAGGTGATCTCTGTAAAGTTTCCAAAACTATCAACTGATTGAGGTAAACTAAGGTTAGTGTGTCTTCTTCCTGACAGTACTTTGAAGTTCAAAATAAATCAAAATGCCAGTGATAATCACAATTTGTAAAGATTTAAATACAAGGTGACTACACCTCTTCACAAGTACAATATTGAAGGGAAACTCACCTCAAGTTTGGTATGTCTTATATATTCATTATGACTAGTTTTTTTTCAATTCCAAATAAGAAGAAAGCAGTTTATATCTCATTTCAAAAATCACTATTTTCAGTATACATGGTAAACTGACATGTTACAGACTATAGAGGCCAAATTTTATGTGCAACTTTGTCAAAACCACCCACACTATTTGATAATTGCTTTATATCTTAAGTTCCCTGTTAAATTTCTAGGAAACTCGATTATTTATATTTCCTAAGAAGGTGTGAGAAAAAGTTATTCAGGTAGATATAAACAAAAATGTAAGGAAAGCTTAGCTATTACTTTGCTATATGTTTTTTTGGGCTATGATTCTCTTTAGATAAGAAATACAGATATTTTTTAAGGGTCCCTTAAATTCATTAGAACATAGGTACTTAATCTTCTTCGGGCAGTGGACCCCCTCGTGAATTTTATGATAGCTATTCTATAATTTTGGATATATTTTAGACCAGTATCTCACATGCCTTATTAACCTCCTAAATACTCCCCAACTGGGAGGGGGGGAGGGGAGAAAGTATTCTTTATTGAGTTTAATTTCAGAACAGAAACTGTGGCAAAAAAAATTACTTTATAGTTCAAAAATTAAGACTCAACCCATGAGATTTTAAGTTTTGCAAAGGTTAAGAACAGATTTAATTTTCTTTATAAGACTTTTACTATTAGTTCTAATTCTAAGAAAGATTAAATGTGGAAAAAATGTCATAAAATATACACAATTCAATAAAACTTCAAGTGAATACCAGGACATCTCTCATCAAATTTTACATACATAACTTAAATGGCTACAGAATAAATTCTTATTTTGACAATGTTTGTATAACATTTATCATTAAAACTAATTTTAGGCTCCTACAATTCTAAAACTAAAATTAACTGTATAGAATAAAAAACTACATTTTATACCATGCAAGATAAAATGCCTCAAATAAAAGAAAATGCAGAAATGTTCCTCTTCCATAAGTATCACTTTTTCAAGACTAAGGAATGGGAGTAATAAGATTTGTGTGCTTCATCACAGAAATTACATATAAGTGAAAATACTAATTATTCGTATATGATATGAACAAAAATGAGTGGTTAGAACAGAATACTTTGCTCCCCAAATGTGAGCCCCAGATGAGACAGGTGTTGGGATGAGACAAAGAATTCTGATCCATTGCAAAATTAGAAGGGGGGAGGGAGAGTGGCAATACAATTTTTTCATGAAACTAGATTTATTTAAAGGCCTGTCCTTTACATAGAACAATGGAAGAGAGTAGGAAGAGATTTCATAACAGCCAGGGATGGTGAATCTGGACAGAAAACAAGCAAAAAAAAGTAAAGGAACTAATCAAGCAAATACCTGTAGCAGTCAGTTCAGAGGGAGGCAGCAAGACCCTTAATGGTGTGACTCAAACAGCATGAACTTAGTCATAGTGAATGGTAGGAATTTAAGTCAGAGATGCTAAGAAGGGCCAGATCATGTAGTACCTTGCAGGTCTGAGGGACTTCAGATTTTATTCTGTATGATATGAAAATTTAAGAATATCTGAGGGATGTTTAAGAGTAATAGAATTTGGCATGTATTTAAAAAAAATGATTCTAGTTACACCATGAGGAATGGTCTAAGGAGAGAATAAGAAATGAAGCATGAAAATAGGCTAGGAGGATGGTGACAGATGAAGATAGCCTGGACTACATACAGAGGTAGTTGCAGAGTGGTGAGAAGTGGCTGAATAAAGGACTTGAAGAAGGCAAGCCAGTATGAATAATGGGATGAACGAATATGGCATATAAGAGGGTATGGTACTCACATTTTCTCCCTGGAAGAGAATAAAGTTAGAATTCCTAGAAATCAATTTCTATCAATTTCAAGAAAATGTCAATACTACACCAAAATTACTGGTTGTTCCATGTATATTAAAGGTGATGTGGTAAGTAGAAATTTAAAAACTAGTTAAAATTAAATCATACTTCCTCTTACATTAAATAGGAATTTTTTTTAGAATCTTTGGTATGTGCCATTTGTTAATCTTCAAGCAAATAGACTACTTACAATCTACTTTGTCAACAGGTCACCTTCTCTTAACTCTCACACCTGATTATAAGGAGGAGGAGAAGCACACATTGAGGTTTCACCAAGAAAAAATGATAACTGTAGGTACCAAAAGCAATGTCTCTTAACTCTTTTTAAATGTGGATCTAGAGCCAGGTGTAGTGGCGCACGCTTGTAATCCCAGCATTCGGGAGGCTGAGACCGGAGGATCCAGGTTCGTGGCCAGCCTCAGCTACCTAGTGAGGCACTCCGCAACTTAGTGAGACTCGGTTTCAAAATAAAGAATAAAAAATAGGGCTTGGGGGTATAGCTCAGAGGTAGAATGCCCCTGAGTTCAATTCCCAGTACCGCAAAATAAATAAATAAATAAATGAATATATATGGATCTAAACATTTGAGACATTTTATCCTTCCTTTGATTGCACAAGAACTATGTAGCATATTCTAAAAAGTACATAAACAAGTTAGCTTACATGAATACTCTCTTACCAGCCTTATTTCCCCAAAAGAGTTGGTCTTTGAAAGTAGCAGAGAGAGAATTATTATGGAAAGCAAAGTGGAAGCACTAAATTGGCAAAATTTTTCCAGTATACTCTCTCAATATTTAGTTTGGACTGGCTATGAATTCCTAAGGTATGATATTATCAACATTTAAACACAGAATTTCAAAGCCTAATGCAATAAACCAGAATAATCACAGAAAAAGAATCAGCAAAAACCTCAAACCTGAGATAATCTAATCAACAACTTCAAAGGAAGCTGGTAAAGTGGTCCCTGATGCAGGAACAGAAGAAATTAGAGGTAAGACATGATAAAGAAAAATAAAACTAGGGTTCTTTATAAATATAACATGACAATACCTATGTGTGTATATATAGCAAAAAATAAGAAAGGGTGAAAAACAGAATGAAACTGTATCCAAGAAAGGACAGTATTTAACATAAATATTCTTCAGCAAGATCTCTGAAGAACTTTCTCTGAAACCTTACTAATTTACCTAGAATGCTAGCAAATGCTAGAATCCTATTCCCTGGAAACACATCAAATTGTAGAGTGGTCCTTTCCTGATACCAAATATAGGTTGATTTCAAAATCTTTCTCCAGTCTTAACTCAAGGTTCAGCAGTCTATTTTAAAGTGTTCCTAAACATTTCTACTTGGGAAGTACAATTTAATTAACTAAGCTGGTAATATCTGAAACTGATTTGTTGAGTTACTTCTACTGAGTTCTGTATATTCATCAGGTTGTATCCTTTTTCATAGCAACTTTCACATTTGCCTGTTTTTGTCATTATTCCTGATTACATCTTAGGCTGAATAAATAACAGCTCTAGTCTTGAGCAAGCTCACTAAATCTAGATGGGAGACGAACCTGAAAATAAACAATTACAAAATGAGTATTTGTATAAACCCTGAGAATCCAAATAAGGGAACATCTTACTCAGGAAAACAGGGAGAAAGTTTGTAAAAAAAAAAATATATATATAGTAACACTTGGAAAAGCCTTGATGTATGAAGAAAAGAAAGAAGAGTGTGAAGTGGGAAAGTAGGAGGGAAGAGCAAACTTTGAATAAGAGAAAGCATATGCAAGGGCTCAGAAGTAAGAGAAAGCCCAGGAAACAATAAGACATTCAATACAGCCAATGCAAAGGTTATCTAGAAGGAAAGTATTAGATGAGGCAAAGTAGGGAGTAGGTTTTAGTCCTAGAAATCAGTTACACTCCCCCCTTTTAACCAAACATCAACTTAAACAGTTTAATATGTTTTCTGCCTGAACTCTAAAGGTAAAAGCAGAAAGGGCAATAAATAAATAAATAAAAATAAAATGAGGCCAGGCGTGGTGGCGCACGCTTGTAATCCCAGCATTCGGGAGGCTGAGACCGGAGGATCCAGATTCGAGGCCAGCCTCAGCTACCTAGTGAGGCACTCCGCAACTTAGTGAGACTCGGTTTCAAAATAAAGAATAAAAAATAGGGCTGGGGATACGTATAGCTCGGAGGTAGAATGCCCCTGAGTTCAATCCCCAGTACCAAAAAAGAAAAAAAAGAAAAAAAATAAAATGAGGTCATTTTGTGATAACAGATGGTAAGTTTGGTATGCCACTATCAAATACTTGTGTCAAAAAGATCACATCAGCACAAAGAGAACGAATTGATGGTAGGTATAAGACAAAAGCCAGCCTGTGCAAGATGGGTCATACCTAGTTTAGAGAAAGTTAAGTTTTAAAATAAAATTATCCTTAAAAGAAAAAAATGTGCCGGGTGTGGTGGCGCATGCTTGTAATCCCAGCATTCTGGAGGCTGAGACCAGAGGATCCAGGTTAAAGGACAGCCTCAGCCACCTAGTGAGGCACTCCGCAACTTAGTGAGACCCGGTTTCAAAATAAAGAATAAAAAATAGGGCTGGGGGTATAGCTCGGAGGTAGAATGCCCCTGAGTTCAATCCCCAGTACAGCAAAAAAAAAAAAGCTATTACATCAATTAAAAAGTAATTCTTGGGTGAACAAAGAATTTGATTTAATGGAAGGTGATGGGGGGAGGGGGGACACCCTAATGAGCATGATGTACTTACAAGATCACATCAAAGTCAATCACTAAACTGACCTTGAGAAGGAGGGAGAAAGAGGGAGGGGGGTGGAAATTGGGGAAGGGTCAATGAGAAATGTGTGCATGGATGTCTTTACCTATATTAGCTTGTACCCAACAAAGATGTGTGATTAACCCTGTTGTACCCAAGAAATGTATAAAAATCCATGCTAAAAAAAAAAAAAAACACAAAATAAAGAGTAAAAAAAATAGGGCTGGGGGTGTAGCTCGAAGGTAGAAAAAAAAAAAAGTATCTCATGCAATTCTTTGAACACAGAAAGTGAAAAGCAGAGTGGTTGTATGGGTACTGGAAGTAGAGTTTTTACTAAGCACATATCACTTCCGGACCATTCTAAAGTTGGAAATTGTAAGTCAGACCATCATAAATCGGGGACCATCTGTACATACACAATCAAAAAAAAAAAAAAAGTAATTATTGAGATGGGGTATAGCTCAGTGGTAGGGTATGTGCTTTGGCATGCACAAAATGCACAAAGCCCTGAGCTTGACACCTGACACCACAAAAAATAAATAAAATAAATTATTATCCAAGGAGGGTATCTTCAGGTAAGTATAACATAAAAGGGCTCAGAAGTAAGAGAAAACGCAGGAAACAAAACATATAATAAATAAATATAAAAACGACATATACCCTGTTTCCACATCCCAGATGAACTAACATTTTTAAGTACTTTCTAATTATAGTAAGCACAATTTAATTCTTCATGGGAATAGGATAACCAAACTCTAAATTTCACTATAAAGCTAGTAATGTAGGTACTATGTTATTAAATTTATAGGATACATCTAGAGACTGGATTGAAAAGAGAATACTCCCCAACAGCAACTTTTTCTCATGGCTTCTCTCTCTAATATAGGAAGGATTTTTACTGCTAACAAAGGGTCTCATCATAAAAGCAATTATCTCACAACATGAAGAACATCTGTATTAAGAATTTTCACTACTTCAGAGCCACCAAATTTTCACTCTGAATTGGTTTGCACTCACTCTGCATTATAAAAGAGTGCTAACTACTGCAGGTCATACAGAGCCTGAGAAAGGAAGAACATTTTTTTTCTCTTATTTTCCTAATGGAGATTTTAGTAATTTATTTTGATTGCTAATACAGAATCTAATTTCTTACATTCTCTCCCAACTCCATATTCAATATCAACAACCATTCCCTAAACATACCTGTACAAGTTCTCTCTTGTATTCAAAGTAGACAGAAACTAATCAAGAAGTAGTCAATTTACAGTTGAAACTAATCAAGAGAAGCCATAATATCTGAAGATAATCTAATATTTTCACAACTGTCCTTTAGAGCACAGGTTCCCAAAGTAGGTCCGGGAGTATGAAATACAGAAGGCAGATTTTATGGGGAAAGAGGTGCAGAGTTTTATTTGTTGTTTGTTGGGTTTTTTTGTTTCTTTCTTTTTTTTTTTTTTTTTTTCCTGAAAAGGGCCGGTGAGCCAAGTAAGTTTGGAAACCTCTGCTTTAGAATGAACAGATTGGGTTAAATCCCACTGACTGCCCAAATTCTGATAAATTAGACTATGCCTGTATCAAATATTATATTGCTATAACCTGAAAATATTGTAACCCAAGTACTTTTTGTCTTAGCAATATTTTATAGGATTTTGAGCTGCCTATCCTGACTCAGAGATATTATAAATAATTCTACTTTTATTTAATTCCTGAAAAACACCAAAAAGAAAAAGAAATAGGGTTGTGAAGAGGAAAAAAAGGCACACACTTGAAACAAACAAAGAAATTCTAGTTTCTCAGAGAACTTAATACTTGGAAATCTTTAGGAAAAGAACAAATGATACCTCTTTTCTTTTTTTCAGGATTACAAATGAGGCAATTTATTAATCCAACATCCTTTGTTCTAATGCTTCTTGATGGCAGCTATAGCTGCCACCTGTCTGGCAATTTTTTTCATATAAGAAACATATTACTCAAGTTCTCCTGGATCTAGAACACTGTAGGGTTTGATATTTCTAACCATGAAAAACAAATGTATAAGGAATCATTCATAAATCTGCTTAGGATGGACCTGAGTAGAAATTGTAGGAACTGCTGGGCATGGTGGTACATACTTGTAATCCCAGTACTTGGGAGGCTGAGACAGAGGATCACAGGTTCAAGACCAGCTGAGACAAGAGGATACAGGTTCAAGGACAGCCTCAGCAAATAGTAAGACTTTCATCAACCTAGCCAGACCCTGTTTCAAAATAAAAATAAAATAGGGCTGGGGGTGTAGTTCAGAGGAAGAATGCCCTTGGGTTCAATCTCCAGTGTCTCTGTCTCTCTCTCTCACACACACACACACACACACACACACACAGAGAGTCAGCCTCAGCAATAGTGAGACTATCAGCAATCTAGCAAGACTGTTTCAAAATATAAAATAAAAAGGGCTGGGAATGTAGCTTGGAGATAGCGTGTTCCTGGGTTCAATCCCCAGTACAAGGAAGAGGGAGGAAGGGAGGAAGGGGAGGGGAGGGGAGGGAAGGAAGGAAGGAAGGAGGGAGGGAAGGGGAGAGAGGGAAGAAGGGAGGGAGGGGGGAGGGGAGGGGAGAGAGGGAAGGA
>PVLC010006832.1:0-66871 GCA_004027655.1 Graphiurus murinus
AAAATGCCCAAATGTATTTAGTTTGCTATGTAAATTTGCCACCAGAGCAAAGCAGAATAGAAAATATGCTGGGTATGTTTTGTAGTTGTTATTCTCTTGGACCCTCGGGTTGCTGCCAGCACAGCAATGTCATGTTATGGTTTACAGTGTGGGCTGTGGTGCCAGACTGTCTGGGGTGTCCCATTTTAGGAGAAGGGGACTGAGTGCCAGAGGGGTTAAGTGGCCTTGGGCAAATCTCTGAATTTCTTGCAAACTTAGCTGTAATATATGAGTTATAGGATGAGAAATATAGAATACCTACTTCATAGTGTTGTCTGTGGATTAAATTAGTTCATATATGCAACATGCTTAGCCATGCCCGACACACAGTAAATACTGAATTCATTTTAGTCATTATTGCAACCATTTTATGGCTAATGATTACAGGCTGGGGTTTGGAATCATTCATCTGAATTCTGGCCCCAGCCTCCTCACTGTTGGCATTGAGAAAATGATTTAATTCTTTTAAGCCTAAGTTTTTTTTTATGTTAAAAATGTTCTAGTAATAGTACTCTGTAGTGTTGTTTAATGTCTCATGGGTTTAATGACACCACACAGTGCCTATTGTACAGAGCTCCATAAATACTAGTCAGCTAGCCAAAGCTACCAGTGCTATCTCGCTTTGTACTGTATTTATTAATTTATTGCAGCCCTGCTATTGTATATTTAATAATTGAGATCTTGACTTATACATCAGAAGTATTAGATAGAGCACAATCCAATTGCTGCTTCTGGTTCTGTCTTCCTAACAGGGAGCAACCTTCTACCCAGAGAATCAAACAAACATGAAACTTTAAATAATGTTGGAGCATTCACTCCAATTCAATAACTGTCCTTTTGAATTTCCATTATGTGCTAAGTACTGTGTCCTATAAGGAACATTTCCGCCTGGCAAAGGTTGAAGAAAAGCTGAATTTAAAAGTCTACTATAATTAGAACTTTTGCTAATGGCACTTAAACTGATTAATGTCCAATAAGACCCACTCTACTGAAGCATATTTTTTTAGGCAGTTATACATTTATATTAAATTAAGCATTAGTTGAATGAACGAGCTTATGTAGCAGTGTCTGCATGTGGCTTGCAGAGTTAATTCTGCAGTGATCCGGCCACTGCAGTCGAGGCCTTCTCCTTTGCTGTTCTTTCTGCCTGGGAAGTTCTTCACGTTCACTCTCGCATGGCTGACTTTCTCATCACTCAGCGTGGTCCTCTCTGGCCATTCTACCCAATGCAGTCCCATCCTCAGTCTCTCCCTCCCCTACCAACCTGTTGCTTATTCTCCATTCTACATACAACTAGTAGCAATAGTGCTGTTTATTTATGAGATACTCACTACCTGTGTCCCCAACTACAGCTAAAGCTCCAGGAAGGCAGGGACTTGTGTATATTACTCACCGTCTGCATTAGTTTTCTATTATGTGTAACAAAGTTCCATAAACTTAGCAGTTTAAAATAACATATATTATCTCACTGTGTTCCCAGGTTACGAGCAGATTAGGTATTTTTAGCAGGGTTAGCTCAGACTTTCACCAAACAGAAATCCAGGTGTTGGCCAAGTTGCAATCTCATCTGAGATTTGGGATCTTCTAAGATCATTCAGGTTCTTGGTAATTTCAATTTCTTGTTGTGTAGAATCCAGGTTTTCCTTATTGGCTGTCAGTTGGGGTTGGGGTGCTTTTAGTTCCTGGAGACTACCCAGGGTTCTAGCCTTGAGGCTTTCTCAAAATAGAGCAGTTTATTTCTTCAAGTTCAGCATGAGCATTTCTAATCTCTAGACCCTCTTTTAGGCATTCATCTGACTGGGCCAGGCCTTCCCAGGTCAACTGATCAGAGACCTTGGCTACATCTGTAAAATCTTTTCACCTTTGCTACATAATGTAACTTAATCATAGAAGAGATATTTCATCATATTCATAGGTGGTCACACTCAAGGGGAGGTGATTATACAGAGTAGGTACCCTACAGTTGGGAATTCTGGAGGCAACCTTATAATTCTGGTCACTATACTATAGTACCCTCATGACCATCTGAGAGTAAGTATTTAATACATATCTGTGAATTCATTAATGAATAAAAGTCAATGGCAAAAGAACCAAGGAACCAGTGAGAAACAAAAGCAAACTATTGATTATATACTCAGATGAATGTTTAGTATCCTAATTGAATTCAAAGTAGTTCCATAATTGGGCTGTCCATTGACTTTACTGTCCTTCCTGAGGGACTTGTGACTATTACATAGTGTAAAGGGAAATCAAACAGTATTTATGAGTGGAAAGACCTTTTAAAGGACATGTAAGACTGTCCTATCATTTGAGACATAAGAAACTATAAGGATGAAGCAGATGTAGAATAGTGTATGGGTCTGTTCCAGCTGCTGTGACAAAATACCACTGACTTCGTTACTTAAAAAATGGATGGGTCTGAGCCGGGTGTGGTGGCGCATGCTTGTAATCCCAGCATTTGGGAGGCTGAGACCTGAGGATGCAGGTTCACGGCCAGCCTCAGCTACTTAGACCCTCCGCAACTTAGTGAGACCCTGTTTCAAAATAAAGAATAAAAAATAGGGCTAGAGGTGTAGCTCAGAGGTAGAATACCCCTGAGTTCAATCCCCTGGTACCGCAAAAAAAAAAAAAAAAAAGGACGGGTCTAGATTCTGGAAGTTCATGGCCAAATTGGCAACAGACTCTGTCCAGTGAGTCTCTCTTCCCTCCTTGTAGAGAGTCTCCTCCTAACGATGCCTTCCATGGGCTTCCTAGGTGTATACACATGAGGAAAGCCATTGCCCTCCTCTTTGTAAGGAAGCCAGTTCTACTAGGGTCCCACCCTCAGAGTAAATGACCAAGACCCCATTTAACATAAATTACCTCCTTCTAGGTCCAATCTCAAAACACTGTTATTTTGAGAATCAGGGCTTCAATATATGACTTTTGAGGGGGCACAATTCTGTCTATAACAAATAGCCTAGAAAGTTATAGGAAACAAAGAAAGCCAGTTAAGCAAAATAAAATTTCAGGTTTTGGATTTGGATTGCCTGCCTTTGAATTTAAAATGTACCTCATGCCTGCATTTGGGACAAATCCAACTTCTGTTGAGATTGAAATTTATACAATTTTAGAAACTCTCTTTAATGGAAAATATAAAATTAAGTAAAGGGTCTTGGAAGTGGTCTATTCACATTAAGGGGCTCCAAAGCTTCAATGTCACTAATTTCATAGGATGTTCACCCTATTTCCTATTCTACGAAGAAAATTACTCTGAGACTTAGTTTTCTCAACTATAAAAAGGAGAGCATAATTATAATATTTTAATCATAGGGGTGTTGAGAGGATTAAGTTAAATTACAACTAATGAGCTCTCCTAGTTATTCTTATTGTTACCTTTATTATTATTGTCACCATCATCATTATTTAGCCCCTTCATCTTACAGATAAGGAAACAGGCAAGAAAACATTATAGGACTTGTTGTGTACCACGAAATCAGTGATCT
The DNA here is from genome assembly GCA_004027655.1 of Graphiurus murinus. NCBI lineage: Eukaryota > Metazoa > Chordata > Mammalia > Rodentia > Gliridae > Graphiurus > Graphiurus murinus. Next base: position 3,525 of record PVLC010006832.1, read on the forward strand.
GGGAGATGGGAGCAGCATCAGACCTCCTGAACCCTGGTCTCCACTCTTCCCATGGCTCCACAGAGGTAGCCTTTTGTACTCTTTTTCCAGTGCTCATACCTCTGAAGAGTATGCTGATATAATAGCATAATCTTTAACCCCAATATTTACTCTATGGCTATTACCAAAATGAAGGTAGTCTAAACAGCAGATATTCATTTGGTCGAATTTAAACTTCTTTTTATATACCTCAAATGGTGTTAAGGTCACTGAAATAAAAAGCTACCAGCATTCAGTTCCATGTTGTCATTCACAGATATTTCTGGTTGGAAGGCTTAGCTCTTGTCTTCATTTGGGATGAGATGATTTGGAAACAAAGAAGCTTCGATGTAGTTTCCTTTGGGAGTGATTCTCAAGTTCCCATATGTGCAGATTCTGTTAGGGACATTATATTTTCCTGGGAAAGGTCTGAGGAGTCAGTCCCAGGGGCTCTGATCTGCCCCTTGGAAATACATGCTGAATGACAGAAGTTGGCTCTTCATCCCTCTCACAGCTCCACATGCGTGAGAATCTCTCCCTGTTATCTTGATGCTGGCAGAACTCTGCTCAGAGCTAGTTTTTAACACTTTTAAAGTACAGATAATGTGGATTGTGATGTACCTGAACATTTTTTTTTTCAGTGACTCACCACATTTATTCTGGCTTGCTCATCAGGGCTAAGCAGTCTAAGTGTAGTTGGTATTGGACCCAAACATGCTAGTTCTTAAAATTAACACAGCATGAAAGATAAACAGTGTTTCACCCTGGGCTCTAAATGTTTGGTCTGTGAGTCTGCATAAAAAATACAAGCCTCTAATAAGATTTTTTCTTTTTCAAATATGGCACAATTATATAATCTTTGTGAAACTATTGAAACAAACCAAGTAGCAATCTAAGAGAACCTTACATGCATGAGACACAGATCAGCGTGAGTTTTCCTGGTGCTTCTATTGGCCTCCATAAGCATGGTGAAATTATTTAGCCTATAGTTTTGCACTTATGTGCAAATAATAAAATGAGGTTTGGGAAGTCCCTAGAGTAAAAGCAAATGTCACCTGTCTTCAAGGAGGTTGTAAGTGCCTTATAATTATTATTATCATTATTAATATAGCTATCAGAAATAATGTTGCTAAGGTATGACTAGATAATCAATGCTAATTTTTGCTTATAGGATTTTCATGAGGACAATCCTGGCTTATCCATCTACTAGAACTCTTATTAGTTAGATGTGGCCATATAATAAAGCAGAACGATTAGTAGATTAGGAGTACTTGGGAAAGCCACGCACATCTGCCAAGGGACCATATCCCTTTCATCCTTCAAGGTGGGCCATGGAGAGGCTGGTGGACTCTTCCTCTGGGCTTTGCTTCGTTGTCTGACTTCACTCTTGCACCCCTTTGCTCCGCTGGTTTCTGGCAAACACCTTCATCTCTCAGCTTCAGCCTCATATCCCTGGTTACACTGGGTTCTCAGCATGCCAAATTCCAACCTTTCTTGTTAGAGATTTGCATTGGCGTCAGAGCTCAACTCTTCTGTCCTATTCCTTGTTTCAGTGCCTTGTAATAGCATGAGTTAAAAAGTTATTAAGGCATTAAATTCCTAGTAGACACAAGGAAGAAAATACCTGATGATGAGTACTTCTGGTATTTTTCTTCATAAACTCTTTATATAATACAAAAAGACATGAAAAAATAATTTTGTGGGCAGTAAAACAGCAACTTTTTTTTTATATCTACATGAATCCAAACATTATCTTCTACTGAGACTCCTCCTTTGACGCCCATCACCACTTCATTCTGTGTGCAGTTAATTGCCTACACAGGATTGTTTACTTTCTAACACTTATAATCAGAATAATGGATATGGGAACAATACCTTTTCAGAATTGAACTTGCAAGAGTGAATTTCAACCATATCATTTATTCAACAAATGTATGTACCAGACTTTGTTCTGGGCACATGGGATTACTCAGTCAACAAGACAGACAGACACACAAATCCCTGTCCTTATGGTATGTATTTTCATTTAGCACATGTACATAAAAATACAGGTATATTTTTATACTAATATCCTATAGATATTTCAGTATTTTTCCTATGGGATACAGCAGGTTGTGTTGTATAGGGAGTAGAGTGTCTCCCAACAAAGATACAGCTATGTCAGAGGGTGGCTTTTCAAACAGGAAGGGATTTTGCAGGCATGAGAGGTACCTTACGTGCTTCTACAGAATGCCAGTGTGATGCCCCTTTCATCCAAAGCTGGGCTATGCCACCAGTGGAGAAATGCTACAATCTCAATTCAGGTAGTCAATGTTAATCAGTGTCACCACAAAGGATGGCCATTTATTTTTCTTTTGACAAAACAGGGTTCAAAAACAGTAAACTTGGTCAAATTTCTACAAGTAGTAAGTAGTATATCATTATTTTCAACATTAATAATAAAAAGTATAAGATTATGCTTTAGACAAGTATGGGAGAAATGATTTCATTGTTTAGGAAATTTGGACAGTAAATAATGATACATGGATTAAAAAAAAACACACACTCAATCTGTGCTGATATGAATTGTGTGTGTGTGTGTGTGTGTGTGTGTGTGTGTGTGTGTGTGCCTATGTGCATCTTAGGAATAGAGAAATGTGGGTTGTGGGCTGGGGAGATGTGAAGTATTCCCTGGTTTCATTGCCTGTAATCACTCAGATGCTTCATAAATGCACAAGATGCTCCCTGGGCTGGATTTTCAAATCTCTGAATTAGCTGAAACAGTTGTAAAATCACATGGAGCCAGACAGTTTACAATCAACTGCAAATCAAAAGAGGCTCTTATATGTTGTTTGTTGTAGCAGGCATGGGGAATGCATTGAACTTGTGAAATGTGTTGATATTCCATTAACAAAATCTGCCTGCTATTACAACCTCCTACCTTCCCAGCCCCATTCTCCCTCCTTACTCCCATGTTAGAGGTAGGAACCTGCTCTGTGCCAGAAGTGTCTAGGAAGTGGTTTTTAATACAGGCTGTGAGGGCTCATTGAATGCACCTGGTCTATGTTGCTCGTTAGATCCTACACACACCCAGTCCTGACATCAGAACTGATTTCTGTCAGCTCTAATGTGCCTGAAAAATTCTTTCAAGGCAGTTTCCTCTTCTAACACATCCCCAGGGAATTTCCCCCCGGAGGGTGTGAGGCAACATTAGATTGTGACTATGATAAGATATTCCCATGTTGGAAGAGTTTTGTATGAAAAGCAGCACACTGCATCTGTTGTTTTCCTTATTTAGGGTCTATTTCACACTGAATGGTACTGGAACACAACCCGGGACTCTGTCTTGACTCCCCTGCAGTCTTGTACTTCCTCCTCAATGACGGCAGATCCCGAAACACTTGGTGACATATGGTAGCCTATCTGTGAAGTGTGCTGAATGCACTGCATTTGCTTTCTGACTCTGGAGTGCTGTCTTTCATTTGGGGCATGATATTTCTTAAAGGAGTATTGACAAACTGGAGCTCAGCCTCAAGAAGTCTTAGGACCAAATTAGGAGGAAAAAGTAATTATGTTTAAGCCCGTGTGACTAGTACCCACACACAGGAGGGTTAAAAGAGTAGAGTCAGCAAAATGTCCTTAGAAACCCTTTGAAGAAACTGGAGGTATTCAAAACCTAAAGGGATCATCGTCATTACTATTATTGTTCTTGTCCTTGCTTTTGGAGGAGGTAGCAGCCATGATTCAAATGTTTGAAAAGTTGTCAGGTGAAAACACAAATTATATTTTTCTCTTTCCATTTGTTTAGCAGCACAAGAATCAATATGTGGGAATTGAGGATAAACAGATATTTATTCTAAATAAGGAAGATTATTCTGCTTATTAGAACTTGCAATGATGAAATATATGTATGTAAGCAAAAACTACAAGATCTTGCAGAGAGAATAAATTCCTGCACTGAGTAAGTAGTAAGTTGAGCCAGACCAGTGAAAATTCCTTCCAATTCAAATTTCTATAATTTACTTTATTTATTTTTTGCAGTGCTGGGGATGTAAGCCAGGGCCTCACACATGCTAAGCAAGCACTTTACCACTGAGCTGTATACCCCAGCCCCTATAATTTTCTGAATTAGTAGTTTCTTACTCAATTTTCATTTGGACAAAGGGTTGATAGAAGCTTGAAAGATCTCTTTTTCTCTTCCTACATCCCTCAATAGGATAATATAATTGAGCCAACTGAGCGATTGCATGGCCTTAATGAAGTTGACCTTACATCCATTTTTTAAAAAATTTTATTTTCTCTTTTGGAGCACATAATCCTATATGAAGGGAAGCTTACGTCAGCTAAGTGTTCATGGATCCTCTCTGTAGCCTGACTGACCAACTTCCAAAGATCTAACTGAGCTTTGACATTAAGCTACCTTCTTGCTTTAGAGTTAACCTGGGAATTTTGCCTACCCAGCATTTATCCCCATCTTTCTCTGGTAACAGTGCCCTCATTGTCTTTGGGGAGCAAGAAAAGCCACCGCATGTGGTTCTATTCATCAAGAATCCTCGTCAGACCCAGTAAAACTTGGCCATCCCACTCTGTCTTGGAATTGGAATGTTGATACTATGACATAAGGACAGAGAAAGGTTGGTGCTGACTGTTTCCCTACAGCTCCATGGGGAGACTGCCCTTTAGTTCATGTTTCCTAGACTCACATGCAGATGGCAAATTGATCTCACAAGTTGTGTATTTGTTATATAGCCATATTGCTTGATTGTTAGATGAGGAGTTTGCATCCAGATTTGAAATGTGTGACCTTGTATGTTTGCAGTGAGAAGGGAAAATTATATGTGTGCAGTATGTACAGCAATTAAGCATCTCTGGGGGAGATATTTCCATGGGCTCCTTTAGCAAGAGGCCTTAGGGTGTGAGAATTCCTGCTTCCTGAAGTGTTGGAAAGTTAAGGTCAAATGCTGGATGCGTTTCAAGTTCTGAGACAATACCATGCGATTTCAAAGCTGGTGTTTGTGTGTGCGTGCATATGTGTGTGTACAGAACTGGGGAGGAAAGGCAGCCTCTAAAACTTTGCTTTGAGAGACGCCAAAACACTGAGCTGCATATTTGTATGAGAAAGGTCTGTGTATTTGGATGAAACCTGCCTCTTTGGTAAACACAGGCAGAGAGGCCTGCCTGCTCTTGCCCTGCTTTTGAACTTTTGTTCACATTCGCAGTTTCCCTCACCTTGGCTGTTGAACTTCCCTTTGTAGTGTAACTCACAAGTACTATGAACTGGCAAGAAAATGATGGAAAGAAAGGGTGTGTTGGACGAGATTGCATTTTTCCTGAACACTCTGAAATATCAGGATGTATGGAACATGAGTCATCACTTTCTGCTGGAAACTTTTATGACCTTTACAGAGCAGGCCAAATTCTTCCCAAGCTGTGCTTCTTCACACCCTGGTGCCTGACAGTGAAAGGGCAAATCCAAGGGAGGCAGAAGCATATTCCTAGTTTTTCTCGCAATCTGTTACACATTATTGTTCTTCTGACACACTTGGCTTCACAAGATAGTACTAATGAAGGAAACTAAGATCCAGTGTGAGAGAGAATTACCTGGTCTGCTTAGCCTGATTTTTCAAACTCAAAGCCCTGCTAGAATCAGGACAGTAGAGAAAGAGAGAATGCTTTGATGAGGATTTAGATGAATAATGTAGATATCAGGCAAGAAAACCACATTCAAAATTTTTGTGAAGCTGATCCCAGCATGGTGGCTCATGCCTGTGAGCCCAGTACTTGGGAGGCTGAGACAGGAGGATCACATGTTCAAGGATAGCCTCAGCAGTCTAGCCAGATACTCTGCAACTTAGCAAGACCCTGTTTCAAAAGAATAAAGAAAAAATGTGCTGAAGAGAGGATAATTCAGAAGTAGAATGTCCCTGGATTAAATCCCCACTACCCAGGGGAAAAAATGTGAATCCCAGTTATTTGGCAAGCTTGAACTTGATGTGATATACCAGAACAATGGAGGCAAAAGTACTATAACAGAGCTCTGGCCAGGTGCCATTCCATGGAAGTCCAGATGATTCCACAGCCCTCTGTCATCCCTGAGGGCAGTGCAGTTTTGATCAGCAATGCCAATAGAGAGAGAAGAACTTGAACAATCAAGAAAAATTCAGGCTACATACACTATATCCTTGGGCATCCATGAATTGGGGGTTCAGTGTGAAGGAGCAGATTGGGACAGTTCATTGGAAAATCAACAACCTGATATTGAGTTCCTTGGCCATTGAAAAAGGTCATTCAAGGTAGAACCCAGCAGTGTCAGTCCCGCCCCCCCCCCTTTAGATTCTATAAGAATACTTCATCTTTCTAAAATCATTTAGAATTGAAAAAGTTGACACAGTGAATTTTTTTAATCTAAAACATATACATTCATTTCACAATAGTCAAATTATGAACTAACTAGAAGTCCATCAATAGATGAATGGCTCACAAAACTGTGGTATATACTCACAATGGACTTTTTCTTCATTATAAAGAAGAAAAAATGATGCCATTTGCAGGAAAATGGGTAGAACTTGAGGATATTATGCTAAGTGAGGTTAGCCAGTCTGAGAAAGACAATAGTTATATATTTTTCTCATATGTAAAAGCTAAAGAGAAATTGAGAACCAAAAGAGACCTCAGATAAAGGAGTAGAAACTCTGATGGAGTGATGGAGGGGTTTAAGGAAAGGGATAGAGACATAATGAAACTAAGAGTTTAAATGATGCTATGTATGTACATGAAATTATCAACACCAATCTCAATAGTGTTGTGTGCAAGTATATTCCTATTAGTCTATACCTCAGTATGATGTATAATTACAATGCGCCAATGAAAGTATATAAAAAAGAAAAATTCTACCTTGAGGATCTCTGGCCACTTTTTACTTTAACAAATTTTAATACTAACCTCTCTTAAACGAATTGCACACTCTTTTGCTTCCCTATAAGATTTAGTTAAGATAATACACATTTTACTCTTCTATTTATTGTCAGATGCTTGTCTCTCACTTCTTATAGCTGCTACTCCTGCTCTAACAAACTCTCTCCCTGTGTTTAATTTGCTGCCTCCAAAAGGCACTGGCTAAAAATTCAACCTGGCTAAGCTCAGAAATTTATTTATATTGATGACATATGTCTTTGAAGGGGTAGGAGAAACTCTCTGAAGTCAAGTGCATGAACTTTAGTGAATGAGTTTGGTGACACACATTCTTGCTTTTTGCAGACCTTTAAAAATGCTTCTCTGAGGCCTTTTCTTGTCCATCTTTGGTTCTCAGTGGTGTCCTAGACATTTGAAGTTACCGGATAAGTGACCCTCAGATAAGTAAAGAGTCACTGGACCGACTGTTTTTCAAAGGTTAAAAAATGAATCAAATATATCTATCTCCCAATTGGGAGTTGAGGTCAGCTGCAGAGTAGCTGGCAAAATCATTTAAATTCAACAGCTTAATCGCTATTCCTATGCTAACTTTTTGTGTGAGAGCATGGTCTTTCACAGAGAAGATGTCTGTGTCAACATGAGGAGGAGCAGCAGACAGCTCCAAAAGATGCTGCATACTGGGGACAAGCTGGATGTGCAGCATTTAGACGGAACAGACAAAATGGGAGCAGCCTTCTGCAGAGGGCAGTAGGGGACTCTGGCTTTTAAATTGAGCCATATGTAAAACCATGAATGACCTGTTCTTTGGAACTGTATTTGTCAAGAACTCAAATGCCCTGTAACACTTAGATCATCTTGTAGGTGGGAGGAAGTGTTCCCCACCCCCAACACTTTTATTTTAGAATGAGAATTCTAAGCTGAGCATAAGCTTCTATGTCCTTGGATGAGCTGGCACAGAACCCAGAGTCTGTGATTCCAAAGCCAATGACATTCTTCCCATTGTGTATGGCTTTCAGGTGTGAGCTGTTGTGAATGCAACCAAAGGTTTTCTACTGGAAGTCATCCTATTACTATTTTCTGGGTGGAAAAATCCTGATGTAGTAGGTGGTTTTTCATTTTCAAACAAAAGGTTACAATTGATCATGTTTGATATAATTGCCAAGAGATTCAGAAAAGTTGTTTTAATCTTTTTTATCTATCAGTAGATGGCAGGAGATACCATCAAATCAAGATATAAAAAGGGACCCAAAATGATGGAATTCAGTCATTGCTCCTTGTATTACCTAGAAAAATATGTATCCAGGGGCCTGGGGGTGTTCTGTTGACGTGTGGGGAGACAGCGTTTTTGAATATAGATTTGGGTTCAATTATTTGCTTCCCCATTAATCTGGCAAAATTGCAGTTGGTTTAAAACAATAGTCAAATGTTGGAACTGAATTTGCTCTCTTTTGAAGAGACACCTGGAGAAATGATTCATCATTCATGTTGTTAAGATTAATTGGGCATTATAATTGTGTTAAGTGGATTCGCGCACCATGTAAGGATCCAGGAGCTTTTTCTATTTTCTTTCCTTCTCTCTTTTTTCCCCCCCTTCAAGCAGAGGAGACAAAACAGAGCTAGATAACTTCAGCGTGGGTTAGGGCAATGCAGCACCATAGACAGTTTTATCAAAGATTAATGCAGATAAAACACTACAGTTAAAACGGTACTACATAAACACAAGGATGTTTTCATCATGCTTTAATTGACTCTAGCCCCACAAGCTGATATTTCTCTATCCAAATAGAGGTCATTTTCATCAAGATTCAATTCGATTTTACTTAGATTTTTTTTTTTTTTGAAGTACAGAATTCTCTTAGAAGTACTGGCCACATGTTTCTCTAACTTGGAGATTACAGAAAAGTGAAGTACCTGTGGAATTTTCAAGAATTGAGATGTGCAAGTCTTCAAGTATATCCTTCCCTTTTTATCCACTTGCCATCACTTAATATGATTACGATACAAAGCACTTGAATTGGCTACTTTTTTTTTTTAACTCTTTCACATTTGAGTCTTTTTTTGGAGATTTTTTTGAGAAAAATAATCTAACCCATATGTTGATATTCTCTCTCTCTCTCTCTCTCTCTCTGACAGCAGCTTCATTGGAATCCATCCACAGATTAGGAAGGCTAATTGCGTGGGAGTGAGGTCAAACATCAGTCCTGGTTAAGGCCATGCTGCACCATCACCCTGGACATATTCCTGTGAGGCTATGCACTATGGAAACATGTAGTTCCTAAAAACAGAAGGGGAACTGACTTTGCTTGTGAGTGGATCCTACTGCATGCCCCTAATAATTTCTCCACTGGGAAGAATCTTTTGTTCAAAAATGCATTATTTTACCCTTAAAAAATCCAAACTGTGGCCGGGTGTGGTGGTAAATGCCTATAATCCCAGTAGTTGGGAGGCTGAGGATCACAGATTTGAGGCCAGCTTTAGCAATTTAGTGAGACTTTCAGCAACCTAGCAAGACCCTGTTTCAAAATAAAAAAGCCATAAAATAGGGCTGGTGTGACTTGGACGCATAATGCCCCTGGGTTCAATCCACTGTAACATACACACACATACACACACACACACAAATACACACACTATCCATACTATCCTGTCAAACAATACAAAACTGCTGAGTGATGTGTGGCCCATGTCTGTAATCCCAATATTTAAGAGGCTGAAACAGGAGGATTGCAGGTTTGAGGACAGCCTCAGCATAGTGAGACTCTCAGCAACCTAGCAAGACCCTGTTTCAAAACAAAAAAATAAAATGGAGCTGGGGTGTAGTTTGGAGGTAAGCACCCGTGGGTTCAATCCCTAGTATCAATCAATCAATCAATCAATAACTATCTATCTTCCTAGTCTCTGCATTCCCAAAAGATTACTTTCTTGTTTTGTGTGTATCATTATCTACTAAACTCAGTTGCTAAGGATACATGTTGCTAATCTCCCCTGTCTAAAACTTGTTTACAACAAAGAATCTTGTAATAATAAATTATAAATGATTGATAAATCTTAAGTACTCTCCCTCCTAAATGTATGCGTATTTTAATAGAAATCAAACTTTTTTTCAGCCAAAGAAACTCATCTTTGATTAGATAATTTTGGGATTTGAGACTTTATCCTACTTGCAAGCTACCAAGTTAGCTCGTCACAGTTTCATGGGTGCTAGCAGAAGACACAAGACTTCTGGGTCAATAGGATACTCTATTACTTGCAGCAATATTAGTAGCCAGATTTTGCTCTTAGTTCTCACAGGCAATGCTAAAAAGGACCAGGTGTTACCCTCATATGCAGTAGTTATGTTATAGGGTGAGTGTGTATATGTGCATGTCTGTGCATGCCTGTCCGTGTGTGTGTGTGTGTGTGTGTGTGTGTGTGTGTGTGTGTGTGTGAAACTCAGAATTTAGGGAGCTTAAATCTTTCATCATGGGCAGTAAGTATGTCTGTCTTTTGCTTTGCAATGAGACACTAGATGGTTCAAAGCTGTTCATTAAATAAACATGGAATAAAGACATGAGGAAACATGAGAGACCTATGGAGATTTGTTCCCCAGCAACAACTGCAATCAATAGAGAAGTAGGAAAGGTCACTGTGGGAGTTTGCTTCAGGTAAATTTTAAGTCTTACTAGAGGCAGTATCATGTTGTATGCCTGGTCTAACTTCAGTTTTCCAAATTATCCCGAACGTTGGTCTTCCTACTTTAAGTATATTTCTATGAATAAATACCTAATTAAGATCTTGTGCTATTTTCCCCCTGGAAATAAAAGTAATAGATGATCATTATAGAGAATGTAGAGAAGCATAAAGAAAAATGTAAAAATCATTTATAATTTAATTACTTTGAGGTAATCTCCATTAAAATACTGGCTTTTTAATGCCTCCATACATATTATTTTTCATACAAATCAAGATAATGCTATGTCCTTATATATCTTGATAGTTTTGCTTTTCTTACATGTTGAAGGCATTATTTCATCTATGGCTGTCCACCCTGAATGTGCCCGATCTCATGCAAAAGTATTATTTCAAGTCATGAATTGATCCTTTAAATTATGATTTCAAAAATACTTGCATAATACTCATCACTAATATGCCAGCTTTAAAACTATTCCTTTAGTGTTAGAAAATTTGACACGAAATAATGATGAATATTCTGGTACATAAATCCTTTTTAGTGCCATTGGCTAGTTTCCTATAAGAAAGATTATTGAGCTAAAGTATCTAATTTTAAATTTTTGTTTTGTACTGAAGATTGAACCCAGGGGCATTCTACCTTCAAGCTACATCTCTAGCTCTTTTTAGTTTTTATTTTGAAACAGGGTCTGGTTAAGTTGTTGAAGGTCTTTCTAAATTGCTTAGGCTGGCCTCGAACCTGTGATGCTCCTGTCTGAGCTTCTCAAGCCCTGGGATTGCAGGTGTGCACCACCACGCCTGCTTATTTTAAGGTTCTTGCTCTCTATTGTCAGAGTGCTGTCAAGAATGATTCCACCAATTTATACACATGGCACAATAGTTGAGATCACTTTACTCCCTTCGTTCTCATTATAATACAATGTTTTACCAGAGACCTTGCAGCTACTTGAAGAGGGCATAGGCCCAACACTTCAACACATAGGCACAAGTAAAAACTTTCTCAACAAGACCCCCAAAGCACAAGCAACTCAAAGGAAGATCAATACATGGGATTGCATTAAACTGAAGAGTTTCCGTGCAGCAAAGGAAACTATCAAGAACCTCAACAGAGAGCCCATAGAGTGAGAGAAAAGTTTTGCCAGCTACTCTTCTGATAGAGGACTAATATCTAGGATATACAGAGAACTCAAGAAACTTAGGGCTAAGAAAACAAATAACCCAATGAAAAAAATGGGCAAATGATCTAAATAGACAATTCATAAAAGAAGAAATACAAATGGCCAATAAATGTATGAGGAAATGTTCAACATCATTAGCTATGAGAGAGATGCAAACCAAATCTACTTTGAGATTTCACCTAATCCCAATCAGAATGGCAATCATCAAAACACGAACAACAACAAATGCTGGGGAGGGTGTGGAGAAGTGGGAACCCTAATACATTGTTGGTGTGATTGCAAATTAGTGCAACCACTTTAGAAAACAATATGAAGGATCCTCAGATGAATGGGAATGAACCTACCATATGATCCAGCAATACCACTTCTGGGTATCTACCCAAAAGAATGGGAACCAAACTATCAGACCAACGCATGTGTATCTATGTTTATAGCTGTGCACTTTACAATTGCCAAACTATGGTACCAGCCAAGATGTCCATCAACAGATGAATGGATTACAAAACTATGGGATACGTACACAATGGAATTTTACTCAGCCATAAAGAAGAACAAAATCATGTTATATGCAGGGAAATGGATGGAAGTGGAAAACATTATGTTAAGTGAGATTAGTCAGTCACAAAAAGTAAAAAAAACACGTGCTCTCTCTAATATGTGAAAGATAGTGAGAAAATGGAACATAAGAGGGACTCCAGATGAAGAAGGAGAATCCTTAGGTAAACAAAGAATTTGACTTAAAGGAAGGTGATGGAGGGAGGGGGAACACCCTAATGAGCATGATGGACTTTCATGAACACATCAAGGTCAATCACTAAACTGATCTTGAGAAGGAGGGAGGAGGAAGGAGTGGGGTGGGAATTGGGGAAGGGTTAAATGAGAAATGTGTGCATGTATGCCTTTATCTATACCACCTTGTACATAACAAAGATCTATGATTATAATGCACCAATTAAAAAAAATAAAAAAACCCAAAACTTTTGTACCTTTTATGAAGATCTGGAAGTGAGGAGCCCAAAGACTCCAAAGATAATGAAATGATAAAAATGTGTGTGTATTGTAGTGTACTCCAATACTCTCAGGTACTTGGGAGCCTGAGGCAGAAGAATTATGAATTCAAGGCCAGCCTGAGCATCTTACAAAGACTTTTTCTCAAAAAAAAAAAAAAAAAAAAGAGAGAGAAGAAACAATAAAGATGGGTTAGTTATGCTGATTTGATCAAGGTATACTTTATTAATGTGTTGAAATATATTGTATACCATTAATATGTGAAATTATTACTACGGTAATGAAAAATAAAACATTTTAAAATTCCAAAAAAATGAAAGTTAAAAAAAATTTTAATAGGAAAGTTGCAAAGTATTTTAGTTAATATTTCTTTGATTATTATTCAGTTGTCTCTTGGCATATGGGAAATTTGATTCCAGGACTTTGTAGATACCAAAATCTGCTACTGCTGAAGTATCTTATATAAAATAGTGTACTATTTTATGTAGCCTGCATATTCTCTCATCTCCCTTAAATCATCTCTAGATTACTCATAATGCCTAATATGTATAAATGCTGCTTAAATAGTTGTTATATTGTATGGTTTAGGGAATAACAAAACTTCCAAAGAAAGGTCTGTACATGCTTAGCATAGCCACAGTTTTTAAAAAGTAATAATAATTTCAGTCTATGGTTGATTAAATATGTGGATTTGGAACCTTTGGATATGGATAACAACAGTAGTTTTCTATGTTAATTCATCATTCGTATTTATTTTTAAAATTTGTTCATGCTCTTTGCTCATTATTCTAATAATGTTTTAGTAGTTTTCCTTCTAAAGAACTGCTTTCCAAAATCTTCCATGCAACATTTTTGTAAAATAGCATTTTGTAAAATATAACCCCAACACATTTTTAAATTATACTAATGCTATATTTAGATGTTTGGCCACTGAAAATCGTCTAGTAAACAATTACGCATATACCTTCTTCTATTGTTTAGAAATTGTTGCCCATTGAAGGGGTTAAATATTTACTATTTTCAGGTATATTTTCTAATATTTATTTTTTAAATTTATATATCTAAATACATTTTGACATGTGATCCAGACAAAGACATCTCTCCCTCCAAAAACCAATTTCTCTAATAGTATGCTACTCTGTGCTCAATTATGGTTTTTCTTGGTCATGCACTATTTAGACTACTCATAAAATGTAGTGTTTGAAAGTGTATTCTTCTTTGTCTTCACAAATTTATTACTGAATAAAAATTATGCCTTGGATACAGGCTACAGTTTATTGATGCTTATCTCTTAAGGACTGGCATAGATATATTAAAATATTTAATTCTGTGAATTTATTAAGAACATGTCAAATGGCTCCAACATGTTCTCCAAAATTTTAACAAAAATAATTTTTAAAAATTAAGTAGACATTTAAGTGATGAAATATTCCATGATATTTTTGCCAGTTTTACATTTTAAAATGTTTTTAATTTGTCAGATTTGGGGAAATAAAAACTTAGACCATATTTTTTTAAATACATGATCAAAGCAGGCTATCCATTGAAGTAGCCTGCTTCAGCAGTGAGTTGCTTCTGATTTAGGAGTGAAAATTGCTCCTCAAGTAGCACAATATATTTTTGGTGTTTTTTTTTTTCTTTATCTTTTTTTTCTTTTTTTTGGTGATGGTGGTGGAGATAGGGAAGATTTCCTTAACAAAAATTTTATACTCTCTGGCAGTTGTATTGGCAGAAAGAAATAAAGAGATAGGGAAGGAGTGAACTTTTTGCTTTTTTTTTTCTCCTTCCATAGCCAGACAATAAAACGCAAAGCTTGGTTTTGCATAAAATCAATGTGAGTGAGTTATTCTGACAGAAATTTGCCATCCTTCACTGATCATGTGGTACTCTAGATAATAAATATTTTAAGCCAGTGCATTACTGGTAATTTATTAGTCAGTATGAAATAATGAAAACAATACAAAAGTCTAGAATGAAAATACTTGGACTGGTGAAACCCAAGGTACATCCTGGATGTTGACTACTATAGGTTAGTGCAAGAGAAGAACATGATCACCAGACAGAGCTGGACATGTTAATTTCTTTTTCAATTGTCTTCCTCACAATTTCCTACAAGGTTTATTAATTTTCTTACAAAAGAAAAAAAAACCTCAGAGATACTTTTACTGTTGTTATAAGTCTGGTATGTAGGTTTTGTTTCTCTATTTCATCTCTATGTCATTCTAAGTTTCAACAATGCATTCACATCTCTAAATTCATGTACAGTTCATGAAGATCAATGCAAAAACTACATTCCAGGCAGAATACTAGGGTCCATGAGACTCATTCTTAGTGAATTCAGGTTATCTTTTCTTTTTTTTTTTTTTGGTACTGGAGATTGAACTCAGGGACATTCTACCTCCGAGCTACACCCCCAGCCCTAGTTTTTTTATTCTTTATTTTGAAACCGAGTCTCACTAAGTTGCGGAGTGCCTCACCAGGTAGCTGAGGCTGGCCGCGAACCTGGATCCTCTGGTCTCAGCCTCCCGAATGCTGGGATTACAAGCGTGCGCCACCACGCCCGGCTTATCTTTTCTTTTAAATCCTACTGAGTCACTGGCCACTGGAGCCAATGCTGGAAGAACCCAGATGCTTAAAAGATGCTTGGGATAGATGAGTGGCATGTACTGAGACCTTGGAAAGCATTAGAGGGTTTTAGGGAGGACAATAAGTATCATGAGAAAGAAAACAAGTATGCTTCCACAATGTTTTAGGGATGCAATTTGAATAATCTCCCAGCTGCATGGAGAATGAGTGGAGCCATCACAGTGCTTTTGTTGAGGTGTTGGGTCACAAGTCTCCTGTTAAGGAGGCAAGCTAAATACTCTGTGCACTTGTGAAGGCAGTTGTTCCATGTAGTTTAAACAAAAAGGTAGAACAGAGTCAAGACCCGGGTAGTCAGAGTCCCTGCCTGGCTCAGCCATTCTGCTTAGGGTTGTATAAGCCACTGTCCTTTCTGTATTTTAGTTCCCCTGTTTGTAAAATGGATGATGCTGTATTCGTGAGCATTATTAGGATTAAATCAGCTAATCTATGTAATGCACTCAGCTCAGAGCAGTGACTACAGATACTAAGAATGTGATAAAAATGATTTTTAAATAAATAAAGTAACTGGACATGGTGGTACAGCCTGCAATCACAGTACTTGGGAGGCTGAGATAAGAGTATTGTAGGTTCAAGGACAGCCTGAGCAATGGAGGAAGACACTGTTTTAATCAAAATATAATATAAAATACGGCTGGTGATGTAGCTCAGAGACAGAAAGCCCCTAGGTAAAATTTCCAGTAACTAATTAGTAATAATACTACTAATAATAGTATTGATGTAGGATAGCTTGAGGTAGGATAGAAGAAATAAGTAGGTAGAAAGGAGACAGACAGGAAGGGAAAGTAAAATATAACTTTAATATAAAATACCTGGGACTGAAGCGCTTCAGCCTCTACTCCACAAACCAGTTCTCTTTCCCAGGCCTGATTCTCCCAAATTACTGGGAAATCTGTAAATCTTAGAGTTAACTAAAAGGAAGTATAATTGTCCTGTTCATTGATAGCAAGACAGGTACAATATTTTGAAAAACCTACAATTTAGGACACTCTCCAGCTTATCTGTCTCATCAGCTAATGAGGACCGCAATCAACCTAAGGACCCTAAGGTTGACCAGACCACCAGACCATCAGGAAGCGCCTCAAGACTACTGGTCTGAGATCATCCACCCTAGAGCTGACCGGACTACTCGACCACCATAAACTACCTAGGGGACTACCGGACTGAGATCATCCTCACATACCTCCTCTAGCCCACCCCTCACAAAACTCCCCTATAAGAAGACAGCCCTGAACTCCCAAAAAGGCCCTTCCTCATTTTGAGGTGGCCCACATTCTCTCTTGAATATGTATTTCTTTCTTTTTTTTTTTCCCCCTTTTCCCCAAATAAACCTCTGTCCATGTCTCTGACTGGCATGTGCTGAAATTCTTTTCTGTCACGTTAGCCAAGGACCGTGCAGATCCTGAGTTCCTGAACTGATGACTCACCCCAGCAAGCTTTTAAGTGAAAGAGTTGAAGGCAGGATGGGAAGAGCCAGGTACATGGAGCCTCCAGAGGCCTGAACATGTCTCAAATGGAGGATTCAGGGCTGGGAAAGGATAAAAAAGAATTTTGTCTTTTGATGACTCTGCCAGCCACTAGTAGAGTTTACGCTCCTTGACAGAGTGACATAAAGATGGTAACTATCTGAGCTAAGTGACCTGATTGTGTGTGCAGAGTGTGGGAAAGAAGGAAGATGCCCAGGTGAGAATCAGCGAGAGGAGCCCTGGGGGCCGCCTCTTTTGTACTTCCTTTGAACTTCTGATTGTTCATGTGTTTATAAGACACCTCAGATTCCTTTTGAAAGCAGGTGGCAAAGTCAAAAAGAATTTCCAGCAATAAATCAATAAAAACTAGAAAGTTCCAGGCAAAGAGATGATGGTTGAGCTGAAGAGGAGGATTGAGGGACAGTTAACACCAGTGCTTTGGTTGTATGCTAACTAAAGGGGAGCTGTAATACACACAGTGGAGATTCAGCCCAACTTGCAGTGATGGTAAATGTCTGGGGATTTGGGCCCACAAAAAACAAAACAAAACAAAACAAAACAAACAAACAAACAAACAAAAAACCCACAAAATTTAAGTAGTGATGCTTTAAAAATAGGAACTGATATGGGATTGGATAGAAGCAGAGAGAAGAGGGGAAAACATGAGAATAATTTTGCTGTCAAGGTGGCTTTCTCCTTTCTCCTCTGCTGCAAACATCCAAAGATGTGGTAACTACAGCCATCACCGGTAAAGAACCATTGGTGGAAATCCTGTTTTCCACAATAACTCTTGGTAGCAGTGAGTATGTTTTAAAATCAAATTTGGAAATTTCCTCAAAGCTGACTCTTTAAGACAAATGAGCCTCTTACAAGATGTCTAGTTAAATAAAATAATGGATGTGAAAGGCTTTGCAAACCATTAACGTGGCATATAAATGGAAGGCGTTATCATCATGTACTGTGTGTTAAGAAACATTCAGTAAAAAGAGATTATTTTTGTGGTCTAAATAGTCAAATATGGGCTGCATGACAGCACAGTGGAGTGCAGTTGTAATTGATGGATGACTGTGCCCAGAGAGGGCTGATTAATGTGTGGATGCTAACCTGGAGGAACGCTGCCAGAGGAATGCTACAGGGTTTTTTGTTTTGTTTTCTTTCTTTGCCCTTTTCTTGTGTAAACTATATTTCAGGGAGTTAAAGCATACTTATCAAATTTAATGGTAAGACTACGATGGGGGAGGTAGCTAACCTATATCAACCTTAGGAAAAACTTTGCTCTATGAGTAGACTGAGCTTCAGATAGGCCAGTAACTTGCTCAAAACCACTAACTTAATAGTAGGTTGTATTATGTGAGCAACCAAATCTTCAGATGGACTGACTACTTTCGCAGTAGAGGGGCAGAGCTGACATCTGGAACTAGGCAACATGAATCGAGAGGATGTGTACCTGAAACACTTTGCTTTATTATTAAGTCATTAAAAACAACAACAACAACAAAGTGTGTACACTTGCATATGAGACAGATCTGAACATTGTAGAAATGTTATTCACTCAGTCATCATAATAGTGCTATGGCACAGTTACTATTATGTTTCATAGCTTAGAAGCCAAGACACAAGGAAGCTAAGTAACCTGGCCAAAGTCACACAGCTGGTCAAAGGACCCAAACACAGGCATCCTGGCTGGGCATCCAAACCTCTGACCACCATCCTGTGTTCCTTCTCCTTTAGTCTGTGCTTCCTTCAATGATGTGCCCAAGTTCACACAGCTAGACTCTGCCCTATCCTGACACCCTGGGAACCAGAGGATCTTTGAGGTTTCAAAGGCAGTTGTGAGCATCTGTGATTCATATGATGCTCTTCTGACCTACCTTGGAGCATCCATGCCTGAAGGCATCTTTTGTGATGCCACCAATTCAATCCTAGACGTTTAAATCTTTCTCAATGGTTCTTCATGCCAGACAGCGTTCCCTCCTGCATAAAATACATCCTTATTCTCATTACATCTCCCCATAAAACTTTCATCAATTTGAAAATTGTAAAATGCATTCCTTTTTACGCAGACATTTAATTTATGTATGGTTAAATGACAATTGAGCAATATATCCTTCTGCATACCCAAATACCATCCTGACTGAAATTTGAAGATAAATTGATGATCTTAAAATTGGCATAAGTTCTAAGGAAATAGACTCTTCTCAACCACAGATGGCAGAGGATGTTTATCTGCAAAGCAAACTGTAGGACACGCTTTGACTTGATCAGCAGATTCCACTTAGAAGAGGTTTCAGAAAGAAACACCAGCTTAGCCAATCTGATTCACATTCCTCTATGGAGAAAATGGTGAATACCTTCCTCCTGTGTACGGATGAAGTCAGAAGTTTCAACCTCTCAGCCTCTCGACCTCTCACTTTCAAAAACACTGAAGTTTAAAATATAAAGGTGTTGTTTTTGTTTCACACCCGAATGTCAGAGCTAGATATTCTGATTTCTCTTGATTGGCTCCAGGTGATGTTAAGTGGGATGCAGGAAATTATCAAAATCAATCTATCTTCAGAGGCTTTCTTTTAAATTACAGGATCTGAATCAAAATGTAAAAGAATATTATTCCTATTCTAAGTTCTCTTCCATGATTTTTCATAGCTCTCAATCTACCAAGGAGCAAGTAAAATGGTAAAACAGCATTTTTTTTTGCCCTCTAGAAGGGTGATATGGCAGAGGCTTAGTGTTTTTCAAAGATATAAAGTATTAAACAATCTGCCTTTTGCTAACTGAATTTCTAAGGATTTAATTAGTAACTTTCTTGAGGGTTAAGAAAGAAAATTTCCCCACTTCAATGGATCTGTAAAGTGACTTATATAATAAAATGTAGAGTATAAATAATAACTGAAGACTACAGCTAGCATGAGAAACAATAACACAGGGCCAACCAGAATAAAAAGGTTGAGATTTGAGATATTCAAACACTACCACTAGAGAACTTTTGTGTACTATGAGAACAAAGGTTCTGGCCAAAAAACAAATCTAGTACAAATTGGCATATTATAGACAGCAAAACAAAATTCAGAGTAATCACAAATATAATGCCAAAGACAGTATCAATATTTTGCTGTACAAAATGTGAAGGGGGGGCTAATAGTTCTCAGAATTTTTACCTGGGAATTTGTTGTAAATGCAGAGTCCTGGGCCATGCTCTAGATCCCCTGAACCACAATCTCATTTCTAGAAAGATTTTCAGGTGATTCTGGTATATATCAAAGTTCTAAAAGCAACCCCTGAAAGTATTTTCTTGTGTGTGTGTGAATAAAATTATGCAAATAATTGCTGTTTTCCAAAGACAATGTCACATGCTGAGAGTAACGGTCATTCTTATTTTTCAACAGGGCCATCATCTCGCAGTGAGCGACATTCTCATATTTTGTTGCTCTGGGAAGATAATGACTGATAGGGGATTATTTTTCCTGGAGGAGCAAATGCAGCTACGGAGGAAGGAATAGCAGCTCATCACTTTCAGTAACAACAAGTGCCAGCCGCCCGGCATTGTTATTTCTGACACATCATCTTGCATTTCTCGTCACATTATGCTGGTGGATTCTTTCTCTTCTTTTTTTTTTTTTTATTTTTGGGTCAGAGAAGGAAACTGACCTCGAGGTTGCTGCAGGCATTTGGAAATGCAGTTTTTCCTGTCCATTCCATTCTATCTGAGGAGTCTGCGGCTGCAGCAGCTCTTACCTGGGTGATTTTAAGAGCATATCAATCATGAGACTTTCGAGATACCCAAGCCATCACGCAAGCTTCTCTCCCCTGACATGATCACTTGTGTTAATAATACAATGAAACTGTGATAGGGGATGTGGAAAAACAGAAATCAGAGTGGTGCCTTGGGGAGAGTGAGGGAGAAGGTGAGGGAGTCAGGGCTAGGTGAGGAGAGGTATATCCCTAAGTCACGTGGAAAGATGTGGAGCGAACAGATGTCTAGGGGTGCTACTGATGGGGAGAAAATGTCCATCAGTCACTCCTGCTCTTTCTCGGATGCCTGGAAGCAGGGACAACACCTGCTACCACCTATTTCCTTATCTATTGTCTCAGAGAAAGTTTATGCTGAATTTTTAGCAGGAAAGAAGAAAGACATGGCTGTTATACACAAATATCACACTATTCTTTCAGAAAGTTCACATTAGCTAGAAGAGGAAAGTCTTTTAAACTGGGGAGCATTTAAGCAGTGAATGGTGAGAATGGGTTCCCAAAACCCTGGGTGAGGATGTCCACTTGGACAGCATCGCTAAGTCAGATTAGTTGAAACACCATGGCAACTCACTTCTCGGGCTGCTTGGTAAGGCTGGCATTGTAGCTGGAACTTCTGAGTAATTCCAGCTAACTTTGTGCTTCATAAATTTTGAATAATTTGATTATGTGTCAGGTTCAAATTAACTTGCAACCATGTGAGTTGAACTTCTGTAAATAAAGAGGGAAATGTTTGGCCATTTGTGGCTAGGAATATGAACCCTATGAACACTGTTTTCAACCTTCTCTTGCCCTTGTAATATTCACAACATCCTCCTCACTCCGGCCACCGCCTCCTCTCATCCATCCTGCTCTTGTCCACACTACTGCTGTGGTATTCTCAATGGTCTCTTGAATTCCATCCTCACCACTCCTGTCAGTCCTTCACACAGCTGCCCTGGCCCTCATCACAAGATGTAGGCTAGGTCAGGTCAGTCCCCTGCTCTGAACTCTGATGTTTTCTCATCCTGAAGTTCTAAGTTTGGCAGGCAAGCCTTGAAGATGTGGCTTGCTACCCCCTCACCTCCCAGACCACCCCTCTGGTACTTATTTCCTGCCTCCTTGGCCTTTGCTCAGTGAACCTGGCCTTCGTCCTCAACCATCTTAGACACATATTACACCAGGGTTTCTGCCTGGATTATATTCCCCCCAGATAGACTCAATTTACCCTTCACTTTGTGTCTGTTCAAAAGTTCCCCTAATAAAGAAATTTCCCTGAACACCTTTTGTAATCTCCATGCTCCATTAATTACACAATTTAAAGCCTTCTGAAGCATTATTCGTATATCTTTTTTTTTTTTTTTTTTTACTGTATATCTCCCCAACTAAAATAGAACCCTGAGGGAGTTGTTTCCTTCACCACTATCTCCCCAGTATCTCGAAGAGGACCAGAAATATATGAAGAGAAACGCTCAGTTGCTATTTGTGAATAAATGACTTCCAAAGTTTGTTTGAGAGTCAGTCCTTTGCTTTCTTTCTCACTTTACCTGGCTCACAAACACCTTCCTGCTTTTGTTGGCATTTCTTCCTCTCTCTGCGGTGCCCTTGAGCTTTCCCATGTTCAAGTTCCACCTTTTCTTCGAGTCTTTCATTCTCTAGCAAACCTTCCCTTGCTATTCTGCTCTCACGCTGGGCATGTCTCTTCTCTTCATTCCCCAGCAGTGTCTGTGCCCCTCACGCCCCTGCCCTTCGAAAGACTGATTCATCATCAGGGACTGGAAGCTATAAAAGGTGGGGCCGTGGGTGATTATCTTTACTCCTCCCAAATAATACTCACTGCTCTATACATATACAGTGCTCAATGCATATCTAGTAATAAATATTGCAGATTTACTCCAACAATGTTGATTTGATGGTGTGGTGCCTGGATAAAGAAATTGTAGGAAGCTAGGCTTGGTGCCACACAACTGTACTACTAGTACTTGGGAGTCTGAGACAGGAAAATCATAGGTTTGAGGCCATCCTCAACAATTTAGTGAGACCCTCAGAAACTTAGCAATACCTTATTTCAAAATAAAGGGCTGGAGGTCTAGCTTGAAGGTAGAATGTCTCTGGGTTCAATCTACAGTAGAGAGAGAGAGAGAGAGAGAGAGAGAGAGAGAGAGAGAGAGAGGAGAGAAATAGAAGAAATGGTAGTAAAATGTACTTGTAATCCTGCAGTTTTTATTTTTTCAAAAACTCTTCGATTTGGTATTTTGCATTGTGGGGGAGGGGTGGAAAAAATTTACTTTCAAGTGTGATCATTTTATTTCATTTTAATAGATGCAGAAAGAGAAAACATTTATTAAAAAAGATAAAGTACCTAATAATCAGAATATCAGTTGTCTTGCCCAGCTGTCAGAGTCCTAGGTTGGGTTAATAACTGGGGGAAAGGTTCTTATTAGAAGGAATTCTGTTAGCATCTTTCATTACCCAAGAAAACATTTATTTTCTTCAACTTTCTGATTAAATGCTTCCCTATATCTTAGTAGAAAGAATTAAGAGCCTGGAATAACTGTCCAGGCTCTTAGAAAGATACCTGTTTAAAAACCTGATTTTTCTTAGCATAGACTTTCAACTCCAAACTGTCAAGATCTTGCATTAGAAGCACACAGCATACTTCTCTGTGGAGCTGCTGGTTTAATTGGGCAAGTTTTGCTGCGGTGACATTAGGGCTCATTAGGCTTTCTCTTATCAGTGGTGTAAGCTGTGAGATTTCAACCAAGCAGAGGGTTTAGATTCTAAATGAGAAATATAGATTAGCATTTCACATAATGAAATAATGGACTTCAGTGTTACCTTTCTAGTGACAAAAGCAGGAACTTAAATCCATTGTAGGGTTCCTTGTTTAATCAATAAATAAGCGAGAGACACAGAAGATTTATTTCTTCGGAGGCAACAAACACTATCATTTTTCTTAATTATCCTTGGGTTTGCCTTTCCTGATAGCAGATTCTTTGCAAGTAAAAAACTCTCTACATTAAGGAAGGGACATCAAATATCTTGCTGTGTTTTCTCTTTCATATGTACAGAGAGTTTGGCCTTTTTGGTGCAGTCTCTACATTTCTTAAAGGAAACCTAAGCAGGTCAAAGGGTTCACAAGGTCATCCAGGCTACCTTAGAGGCCAGAGGTTCCAGCTGAGGAGGAGAAATATCAAGGCAGCTGTAGGAGAGAAAACAAATAGTTTGAACTTTGGATCCACAGATGGTTATGCCTGCCAACTGTTATGAGCCAATGAATATCTGGCCTATCATTTGTCATATTTATTGCAGTGCATAATGCTGTAATTTCTCATGGCATGGTTATTTATCTTGCTGTGTTCTCTGAACAGCTAAAATTGCGGCCATGTTGGAGCATATGTATACCTTTTGGGTTTCATCTTTAAACAGCAACCATGCGAACTGGCACAGGCCTCCCCTCCAAGGATTGGGATTATGAATGCTCCAAAAGCAACTAGATATAAATCTGTGGGAAATTCTGTCATTTGAATCTATGGTCCTAGTCCTGCTCCTGTGTGCTTAGCTGCAGAGGTGAAAGGCAGCAGAGGTCCTCGGCTGCGGTTTTCTCCTTTTCAAAGGTACCATGGTGTCTTCCTGGAACAGTGGCTACCGGAGTGATAAGGGCCATACCTGGGAGCCTTGCTAGGGATGCAGAGACCACTCCAATTTTACAGTAGGAAAGGGGGTTTTGGTAAGGAGAGAGGTTGAAGGAGGGAGGAAGATGGCATGAGCTACTCGGTCATTGGTTCCTGACACCAGTCCTGGGGGCACTGGCACATCGAAAGGAACCATAGGAACACCTCTCTTTACTGGCTCCTCCCACCAGCAGTGGGAGTCAGTGGATGCCTGTGGGTAGGAGGTGTGACTCAGGGGTGGGCAGAGAGGGTCTCCAATGTGCTGTTGCTTGCTGGCATGTCTCAGCCTTCCTGATCAATCATTGGGTCCAAATGGGTCTTGGACTTAGGGCAAATTTTTTGTGCACACTGGAGATTCCATGAATGGTGAGTGTAAAAATGTAGATGCCTGCCATCCAGACTGGATCAGCCGTAACTACTTCCTGGAGTGAGGAAATTCACATTTTGTTATAGGTCACTCTATTATTTATGATGAAAGGGCTGTCAACCACTCATCCCCGTACAGGATAGGTAAATTCTAGTCTCGCTTTGGCCATAGGCATACCTCACAATGGCTTCAATCAGAAATGTTAACAAGTATTATTTCTAAGTGTCCTGAGACATCACTCTTCTTCCTTTCCCTGTAAAGCTGTGTAATGGCCATATGGTGTTCAGCAGAAGTGAGAGTAGAGCTCGTTATTTTCATTATTACTAGGCTAAAATCTGCAGGTTAAGATGTCAAAGTCCTTCATCTCTGGGTAACCTACTGTAGTCTACATTAAGGAAGGGACACCAGCTCTTTTGTGTATATCTCTAAATTGCCTTTCAGTTCCTATGTTCCCCTCTGTGTCTCAGTACTATGCATAAGCAAGATTCTAATATGCAAGATAACTCAGGAAAGAAAGAAAGCTCTGAAGATATAGTTCTGACAGTATAATTCAGAATTATTTTCTTTCCTGATGAGAAATAAAAACGGCGGTATCTCTGAAGGCTCTAAGGCTGAGTGAGGACCAACCACTTGGGTTGCCTAAAATTTAAAGTCTGTGCTCAAAGAATGGAAGAATGAGCTGATGTTCTAGTACATGCAGGAAATTCATGCAGGAGCCTGCCTGAAGAAAGTCAGAAAGGTTAAAATGCAGAAAGAATGGAGACTTCTGAAAAATACCAAAGAGGACAAGAAATACCAAAGAGGCTTTAAAGTTATTGTCAGTGCTTAGCCCATGGACTGGCAGTCTAAGGTCAATGGTCAGCAACGAAAAAGCCACTAACTGGAGTCTTCTTTTGCATGTGTTTCCCAGACTAGGCAAAATGCTTTTAAGACTGTGTGTGTGTGTGGGGGGGGCAATTGGTTAGAGAACTGAAAGGCCAAGATATGTAAAAAGTTCATCAAAGAGCACTGTTCAAATGTTCAGGTTGAGACACCTATGTCTAGATGCTAGGGGGGCATGAATCACTGTGAACAGCCCTGGAGTGAGGGGTGTCAATAGGGGAAATGCTAGCAGCTCTGAACCCATTTGAAAGAAGGGAGAAGTCGGGTATGGTGGTGCATGCCTCTAATCCCAGTACTTGGGAAGCTGAGACAGGAGGAGTGTAGGTTCGAGACCAGCCTCAGCAAGTTAGTGAGGTCCTTAGCAACTTACAGAGACCCTGTTTCCAAAAAAAAAAAAAAAAAAAAAAAAAAAGGGCTGGAGGTATAGCTCAGAGGTAAAATACCTTTGGGTTAAATCTCTGTTAAGAAAATGGTTTGTGATGGTTTCTGTACATTTGAAAGGGAAATAAAGTTAGGGATGAGTACTGCAACCATGGAAAAAGGTCAGAGAGCTGAGAGCTAAGGGAATCTAGCAGAGGTGCAATGATAGAACTGAATTTAGTTAAATGTGTTAATGAGAACAACATGGAAGGCAGCAGGCATGAACACCAGTATAGGCAATCTGTGTACAAAGAACAAAAATCTTAACACAGAGCAGATAGCCAACTGTTGTTTAAGGTCTGGGTGATATTTATGAGATGAGATTAATGGTTCCCGAAAGTCCTCTAAGGAGGCCTCCTGTACCCCGTTAAATACAGCCAGATACCTGTCTAGGCTGTGAGTGCTTACTTCTTGTCTTTCCTTCCTTCCACTACCATCTCTTTCCAGCCTATCTTGAATTGATAAATTCGGTAGAAGGATTATATTTAATTGGAAATAAGTTGTGAAAGGTTTGTCAAGCAATGTTTTTCTTTTCTTTTTATTTTTCTTTTTTGGAAAAAATAACTGAGAGAAATTTTGCTACATATTTGCTTCCCTATAGCTTTGGATAAGCCAAAGGCTCTGGTCCTTGATTCTCTTCCACTGGAAACAAGAACAATAGCTAGTCAGCGAACAGGATGTGCTCTCTCCATATTCCTTACCCTTAATTTCTTCCCTCTTTCCTTGGGCTTCCCATTAATTTTATTTTTAGCCTGTTACACAGCCCATTTTATCAGATTCATTGTCACTTTGTTTCTTGACTACTTTAAGTAAATAGTAAACTGTCTTAAATCACTGAAATGTGAAAAGAAATAAAAATACAGGAGAAATTCAATCAGAGCAAGTTAGGCCTAATTGTCTGCTGTCTGTGGGATTGTAAATAATCTCAAGGTGCCTTCCCTCTGTTTTACTGCATTTCCTCATAGCAGTTTACGCCCCATGCAGTACAACTGAAAGACATCCACTGAAAAGGGACTACAGGTTCTAGCCAGAACTTTGCCACTAATTAGCAATGTGACTTTGGACAAATCTTTTTACATCTTGGCGCTGTTTCCTCATCAGCACAGTAAATGGGATGACCTATATTATCTCCTAGGTCCTTTTCAATGCTGGAGTTTTAAAAATGGCCATGATTTCAAGCCAAAAGCTGTATTATGGAATGAGGTGACAGCATGTATAAGTGCAAGTTGATTAGGAAAATGGCATAGGATTTATTTTTTAAATTGGCTTTCACAATAATGAATCATGGAGTAAAGATACAGAAAAGAGAGATGCATTTAATGTAAGTGTTCAGGGAAGCATGGCATATTTTAAACAATGGTTGAAAAATAACCTTTCATTATTTGCTCTTATATTTTTCCTAATGGATGGCATGAAATGGATATTCGGGCTGAAGAGTGGCTTTCATTCAATTTTAAGTCACCCCATCAGACGTGTACTGCTGCTTTCCATGTTAGCTGACATTGCAGGGTGTAGCGCAATGCAGAATGAAGAGTTAGAAATGTGACATGGCATGTCGGAGACAATACTTGCCTTTTGCAGATCAGTTATCATTTAAAGGTTGGTATTTAGAACCATCCTTAGATAATTCAATATCTCTGTGTCTCTGGTTGGGAAGATGTCAACCTGAGTTAATTTTTTTGCTTATCAGATATGATGAGACAAGATGACATTAGAATGGTTGAAAGAAACCATCCAGAATGCATATTTTAAAAAGCTGAGCAAATCTTTGAGGAGCTTAGACACGGCTTGGATTGATTTTCTACAATCATGGAACTTGAAGAAGAAATGATAATTGTCACAGTCAGTTGTCCAAGATAAACTCAGATACTTTCTATTATTATCCTTCGCCCTAACGCATCAGTCTTCTAGGACATCACAGTTCTCCAATTTTGACTGTGATTAAATTTTATGAAGGGAAAAGTGTTTTAAAGTGACTGAGGCTTTCTCATTTATTTGTAAGACTTGCTAATCTGTGGGTACAGTGGAGTCAGATGATCAGTACTGCCTCAAATTTTACAATTTCTCTCACTGACAACTGCTCAAGCCACAGCATGTGCTCCCAGGGATTCCCAGTAGAACTGTGAGATGTCTACTGGGCCATCATGTGGCTGTTCTACTCTCCCAGTCAGTCCTGATGGGCAGATGAGGGCCATAGCAAATTTAGGGGATGAACCTCCTTTTCACTTTGTCTTAAAATCTTCTAGGACATAAACACATGGCACCATCCACATGGAGCTTCATGGAATAGGTCATCCAGAGTCCTCTCTTTGCCTGGAACCCTTGCTCTTCCTGCTACCCGACAGTCACCCAGAGGGAAGGAATGGGAAGAGATAAGTGCCATCCTGGGTCCTCCTTCAGCAACCAAGGCTTCATTTCGGGTTCATTTTTATTCTCTTAGCATGGCTTTCTCTGGAAAGTTCTTCATTCCCTGAAGCAAATAAGCTTCTGTCAGGTCTCCTTTACCAGTTTGTCTGAGATATCTAGACAGGATTTTCTGAAATGCGGTAGCAACATAGGCTCAAGTTGGGCGCCTGGTGCTGCTCCTTCCACAAACATTTCCTGAGAATACTTTATGCCTGATAGACTTTCTTTCTCCTTTCTTCCTTTCTTCTCTAAAGAATTACCCCTCCCCCCTTTGGAAGATTGGTTTGAATTGAAGAATTGACATTTAGGACTCTTCTTAATAGAAACTGCGAAGCAATTTTCAAATAAAACTTAATTAGTAGAGAAGGAATGTATTTTTGGAATATCAATTTTTCAAGCCAGTGCATTTATATACACAAAAGGCTATTATAAAACAACTTTGATTTAATTGGCTGATTAGACATCTTTGTAGAGAACTAGAAACAACTAGAAAAGTACAGAAGTATTCAAACTCTCCAGAAAAAAAAAATGGCTATTTATTGATAATCCAACTTTCTCCTTAGTGTTTGAGTAGATCTATGTTTGTACAGAGAAAGAATGTTTTTTTTTGTCTATCACTTATATATTGATATCTTAGAATCTGAACACTGTTGGGGTAACTTATTTTTGTGTATTTTGGTACAAAATTATTTTATTGCATTGCATATAATTATACTTCATATGAATCGAGTATTGGAGTATAAGATAGTATTTTCTCATATATATGTATATATATGTATATTTATATCTTCTAAGTTACCTGTGTTTTAAGAGAGCTTTGTGTTTGCAGTTTTTCCTATATTGAATGTTACATCAGTGGGCTATAATGTTGATTTAGAAATGGCTAGACACTGACATGTTTTATATAATCATTCACAGAGTATTCTGAACTTCAATAAAAATGTTTATTGTTTAATTGTGTCCCTGAAATCTATAATAGTCCTTCATGCTAATGGCAAAATATTGCTGCCCTTCATGTTTGGAAATGGTATTACTAACAAAGATGTGTAGGGATATATCTACCAGATCAATATGTGATCAATAGCTTGCTGCACAAAAAGTGGAAAATACTATAGTTATTATTGACAGAGTCTCATGTTGTTTGTAGCTATGTCTTAAAGTTATAGGTTCCATGTACAAATCAGTGTATGGGCTCAAATAATCAATCAAGAAATTATCTAATTGATATACAGTACATACAGTACATTGGTATTTCATCTGATAGTATCTTTTTTTCAACCAAAAGTGCACTTCTATCTTCTATATTTCTATTTCTGTTTGGCTCCTTTATCTTCTTGAGTTGATCTGTTGCATTCCAACACATCTAACCTAATCAGGTTGCATTGAGCCACATTGCATTTCTATATCCCAGGCCCACACTCTTGGCAATATCTACTGAGGTCCAGTGTTAACATCTGGTATGCACATTCAACAACCAGACACTGTACTGGGGACACAGAGAAGAACATGCCTTTTGCAGTTAGTTCAGTGAGGGATATAGTAAAAGCTTCTGTTAGTTTTCCTGCTCAGTCTGCATTCTGCAAATGTCTTCTTTTGGCAAAATAATAACTAATACTTAAAGAATGCCTGTTATCACCACTTTATGGCTAAGGACATCAAAGCCCCGAGAAATGAAGTAACTCACCTAAGGGCAAACACCTAGGAAATGGTGAAGCTAGACTTTGAAACTGGACTGTATGACTACAGAGTCTGTGCTCTTCACAATATTGGCCCTATTTTTACATGGGGAAAATACCCCTCTTTGTGGTTAGAGCCATGCTAGGATGGCAAATCAGGACCAAAGGAGGGGCCTGGACCCAGGCCATGACATGAGGCTTCCAGAGAAAGAGAATTGTAAGTAGAGGGATCTGAAGTCTGGAACTAGCTTGAGCCCAATCACCTGGATGGTGGTTCCCTGATATACCTACCATCCATTTATTTCTGCCATCACATCTGGAATGGTTAGGTCTTTACTCTTTCTCAAGGTTGACTCTATTTTTTTTCTTCCACTGTATCAGCTTTCTTATATCCTTCCAAAATTTTGGATTAAGTAAAACAATAGTTAATTACTGCTGCTTTACCAGAAAATTGAACAACTTTGGTTGTAATTATAACCAATTGTAGAAACAGGTTAAATGCTGTAATAGAAGATAATAAATTCTCCAGAAAAGGAAATGTGATATATGGTGTCTATTTGACTTTTTGGACATTTTTTGGGGGGTATGCTTAGGGAAGCCGTATACTGGCTTTCTAATTTTAGTGTTTTATTATGTTGATCAACAGTGAATAGAATGGTGTCATGAAAGTCAATTCTAAAATTTACAGGCTTTTTTTTTTGCATCAGGAAATAACTAAACAAGTGTATGTAGTAAATGATTATACTGCATGAGCAATTAACATTTATTTTTAACATTTCTCTACTTATGAATTTAATTGCAAATATTTTCAACCTCTGGTGACAAAAAGTGCCTTTTACAGAACATGAGATTCACACCTAAGAAATCCCTGAGGATTTGAGAGTAAAAGCTATTAGCATGACTAGCCAATAAAAACAGGTCACTCAGAAATACACATTTTTGACTTTAGTAAATTTTGGAGGCTATCTTTACAATTGTCAAACAATTATACTTGAACAGTGTTTTACTATTGAACATTTTAGTGCAAAAATAAGCAGAAAGGATATTATAGTGAACCACATGTACTTACCACTTTGCTTCAGCAAATATTAATTCATGGATAATTTCATTTCTATTATACTTCACCTACTTCTCTCAGATTATTTTGGAGCAAATCTCAAACATCCTATCAATTCATTTGTAAATACTCCAGAATGTATCTATAAAACAAAAATTCTTTATCTCTCTCTTCTCTCTCTCATAAATAAATAATACTCTAATGGTCACATCTTTAAAAACTTAATCCTTCCTCTGCATCATTATTCAGTCAGTGCCTTATTTCTGGCCTGGCCTTTTGTGGGAGATGCCTTTGGGTCTCCATGTCACATCCTCCTGTCCTCTCAGATGTCAACCCCAGAGCTCTGCATGAGCTCAGGCTCACAGGACCTAGCTCTAATCCTGTGTCCCAAACCTTTCTGCACCCAGGGAGACAGCACACCACTGGTCAAACACAGTGCTCCCCACAGTGGGTGTAATAAAAGCCCAGGTGTAACACTGAACCAATGGGGGTGAGTGTCTATAAGGAGACACCAGCCTCCTGTCTCTCAAGAGGACAATTCTTGGAAGCCTGCCATGAGCTTCTTGGCCCAGGCAAAATCAGCCCAATATGCTCACAGTGGCAAGCTTCCTAAGGAACCTTTATGTTGGTTTTTCCTCCTTACCAGAAATGCTTTCCCTCAACTGTTTCCTGGAGTTATATCTCAAGTCCATGGAGAATGCAAATAATGATTCCCTATATTTTAAAAAAATTCAGATCCAAATAACATTGCAATATGTTGATATGTCTCTCAATTCTCTTTTTGAAACTTCTGATAAAATACATATTTAGGGCTGGGGATATAGTTCAGTAGTAGATCCCTTGCCTCATATACAAGGTCCTGGTTCCATTCCCAGCATTGGAAGGAAACAAAACAAAAACAGAACAGCAACAACAAAAACACATACAAAGATTACAGTCTTAACTATTTTTCAGTGTGCAGTTCATCGGTGTTGAGTTCATTCACATTGTGCAACCATCACGACTGTCCAGCTCTGACCTCTTTTCATCTTGTATAACTGATATTCTGTACCCAACAATAACTTTCCATTTCCCCCCCTTTTTTTTTCTAGCTCTCAGACCCTGGAAAACATCATTCTAATTTGAAAGTCTTTGACATTGTCTTCATGACTTTGTCTATTCTAGGTGCCTCATATAAATAGAATCATCTATTTATCTTTTCATAACAGGCTTATTCCACTTTGCATAAAGTCTTCAAGGTTCATCCATATTGTACTATGTGCCAGAAATTTATTCTCCTTTAGGGCTGAATAATAGCCATTGTATGTGTGTCATACACATCTGTTGATGGACACTTGGTTTGCTACACCTTTTGGCTATTGTGAATAATGATGCTATGAACGTAGGTGCACAAATACCTTTTTTTGATCTTATTTTTGACTCTTTTGGGCATATATCCGAGAGTGGAACTCTCGGATCAAATGCTGATTTCATTTTACATTCCCACCAACAGTGCTCAAGGGCTCCAATTTCCCCATGTGCTCACCAATACTTGCTATTTTCTGTTTAATAATAGTCATGTCTATGAGTATGTCTTAAATCTCTTCTAATCAATAAAATTTCTTCTCTCTTTCTGTTTCTCTGTCCTCCTCAATCTTCCAAAAAAGATTGTACTGTTTTTCCATACTCGTTTTTTTTTTTTTTTTTTTTTCTGAATGGATGTCTACACTGTCAATATACAACGTAAAACTCATAAAAGCAGTACAAATAACTTAGTCCTGAGTTTCAACTGGAAGTATTAATGTGATATAAACAGATAATATATTTATCTTTTTTTCCAATTATGTACTTCCTACCTTTGTTCCTGGTAAAGGTCTAGAACAATGACCAACTTATTGTTCCTTTATTTGCAGTTCTGGAGATGGAATTTAGGGCCTTGTGAATGACAGGCAAGTGCTTGCTACTGAGCTATGCACCCCCAGCCCTGGTGTGTGGTCTTTAAAACCCACTTCCAGCAGGGCATAGTGACATATACCTGTAATCCCAATATGTGGGATATATGGGAGGCTAAGACAGGAGGATCACAGGTGTGAGGCCAGCCTCAGCAACTCAGTGAGACTCTCAACAACATAATAAGACACAATTTTGGAAACAAAAAATAAAAAGGGCTGGGGGTGTAGAATGCCCCTGGGTTCAATTTCCAGCACCCCCAACCCCACACACATAAAAACCCCACTTCCACTTAATTTAACCTAGGACTTCTTGGACAAGAGGCTGATTTCTGCCCCAGATAAGCATGGAAATCTTGTTATATGTAAAAACAAAGTCAATATCAAAGACCACTGGGCTTGTTTCTAAAGGGCTCAGGAGCCAACTTGAGTAGGTTGCCATTGGCCATAGATGAACTAATTTGTGCATCAGTAAAGATAATCATTGCAATGCATTAAGACATATCAAATATGTCTAAAGAAAAGAGTTCCCAATGCCATTAAAGTAGGAGAAAAATACCACCTCATCAGTCACCTCTGAAACAGGCTGAGAAGCCAATTAATTATTTGGCAAATTGATTGAATCAATCTTACATTATTTTTTCTATACTAAATGTACCTTAAGCAATCAATTTATTAATAAATTTATTCTCTTTTTATTAAAATATTCTAGTTAAGTGGTGAAGAACAAGTAGCAGTATAGTAGCCTGTTGTGACTCATACTAACTGGAGGCACTGGGCATCGATCTTCAGGTCGGTATCCACTAGCATCATGGAATGGGAGGTGACCAGACATTTGCCTCCAAATGGAGGTTCATTGTAGAACCTTGTGCAGTAGCCTTCTTAAAAAAATAAAACCCAAATAACATTCAACTTATAGATTTACCTAGCAATTTATAGGAAATATGAGTCAAGGGGAACAACTATGTTTTCCTTTAATTTACTTTAAATGATTCCTGAAAAATAATGAACATTGAAACTGGAAATGAATATGTATTCATTATGCAAAGTAAGTCCAGGTTTCCCCAGATTTCAAACAAACACCTAGCAGTGAGTTTACCTAGTTCAGATTTTTGTGGCAGGAAGGATTTAATATCAGTGGCAAAGGAGACTTTGTAAAAGAGATTGGCACTTGACACGATGATCTCCACACCCTGTCTTCTTATTTTGCTTTTGGTTTTGTGGAATCAGGTGAAAGAAAATTGTTTACATTCTGCCTGCCACTGTGTGCTTGGTTGTAGGAAACTCAGTTTTGATCTAGATTTTTTAAAGTGCTTTCTTCCCTGAAGAAGGAAAAGAAAAAGTGAGATTCAAATAAGGGACCAATAGGCAAGGACAGTTAAATTGGATTCCATAGTGTTCAGTTCCCTGGCCACAAGAATAATCCTATTAATTATCCTCTCTTCTGATCTTGTGTAGTTGGACTCTTTGTTCACTATTTCTCGAGTACACATAACTTTCAGTGAATAGTGAAAACATCAAAGTCTTAAAAATTATTTGGTTTACTTGGAAACCAAGGAAGAATTGTAGGAGTTCACCTTTATATCAAGTCCAGGAATGTTTGGATCTTATTCAGTTTAATGACTAATACAGAATTTTTTTTGTGTGTGTGAGCAAGCTTCAAACCTCAATATGACTCATGATGAATCCTCATCTAAAGGCTAGTTACTGTCTGTCTTAAATTTCTTTGTGATTAAAACTTATTTTTAAGGCTTATGGTATAGTATCAATTAAATTCCTTCAAGCATTTAAAATCATTAGTTAAGTATATATCTATTACCTGCTACATATCAGGTACTGTATTGGGGCACTGGAGTATAGCAATGAACAAAATATATACATTCTTTTCCAGAGAGCTATGGTTTGGAGGGTTTTCCAGGAAAGGGTTTGTCATGATGAAATTAGTAGTTCAAGAGATTGCTTGGAGGGCATGCCCATGAAAGAGACCAGGAATTGATAATAGTGTGACTTTGTGGGGAGGACCTGAGACTGTTATGATGGTCTGATAGTGTTGAATATGGAAGGAGGATTGGGTAGGAAAGACCTAAGACTGCAGTGCAGCTCTGAGAAAGTCTCAACTAGCCTGATGGGGATCTTGAGCAGAAATTGCTTTTAAGAGAAGTCCCATGTTAGCCAGGATTGGCCCAACTCTAATCCCTGTTCTCCCTCAGAACAGCCCCGGGAGAGTGCAGCCTTTGTGTAAACACCAGGGTGTGTTTAGCAAGTGAGGCAGGTAGAGGATGTCAGTTAAGTGTACAGGTTCTTTCCAGATGGTCTGGAAAGACACATCACCATGGCTGGGACAGTGGAGAAGATGAACATTGAGAAAACTGATAATCAGGTGAGTCATGTTACAGTAAGGATAGTATGGGGGGGGTTTGGATGGTCTAGTACATTAGTCTGCATTCACTGTTCTTCCTCCACTCTGCTCACTGTCAGAGCAAACGGTGTTACCCAAATTCCCTGCCCCATACCTTTTACATAGGTCCAACTAATAAGAAGCAAAGGCAGGAGATTGGAAAGTAGCAGGGAGGAGAATCCAATTTATTTCTCTCCTTCTCTATCTGCCTCCCCCCATCTCTCCTCTCAGTTTCCTGCTCTGATCAGAAAGCCCCTCATGTTGTAGTCCCAGCTTCCTCTGAACAGCCATGGTCTCTGGGACACTGCTGGTGGCCATTGTTCTTTTTTTTTCTGTAAAGATCACAGAAACTTCCTGGTGTTATTAATCTCTGTGTTGCTTGCTACAGTTTGGATTTAAAGTGTCCTTCAGACCTCATGTAGTAGATGAGGCAGCCATGTTGGAGATAGGACTTGGTTACTGGGGAAGATTCCCAGGGTACATGGCAGGAGGGCGACAATGTTTCCCCTGGCCTGGCTGCTGCAGCTTCCTGCTTCTTTCTCCCTTGCCACCATGAGCAGGTGATAAGCTCTCCCCTCTTTCTCTCTGTTCCCCATCATGATGCCCTGAGGACCCACAGCCCCGGTTTCTGCTTAGAAGCTAACATGGACTTAAATCTCCAAAACAATGAGCAAATAAATCTTCCTTCCACTAAGTTGTGGTTGTCAGGTATTATGGGTTACAGCAGTGATAATTCTGATTAAAACTTGCTTCACTGTCCCCTGTTTGGCTGTGTGTGTGTGTGTGTGTGTGTGTGTGTGTGTGTGTGTATGCGTGCATGCGCATGTGTGCACAACC
Source organism: Graphiurus murinus (assembly GCA_004027655.1). Classification (NCBI taxonomy): domain Eukaryota; kingdom Metazoa; phylum Chordata; class Mammalia; order Rodentia; family Gliridae; genus Graphiurus; species Graphiurus murinus. The sequence continues at coordinate 39,766 of PVLC010006832.1, forward strand.
TCCCATCCCTATTTATTTTTATTTTGAAACAGGGTATGGCTAAGTTGCTGAGGGTATCACTAACTTTCTGAGGTTGTCCTCAAACCTGCAATCCTCCTGTCTCAGCCTCCCAAGTACTAGGATTATAGGAATGCGCCACCATGCCTAGCTGCTTCTCAACTCTTAAATTACCTTTATAAATAATTCCTTACATTAAGTCCTCTTTGACTGAACTATTTAGAGTCCTCTCATTTCATGGTTAGACCCTGACTGTTGACCTAGTTTGGAATAGGTCACAAAGAATATTTCCTTAATGGAATGACATTTAAGCTAAAACTTGGCGAATGCATACATACTGCCCCAAGTGAACTGATTGTAGTACTAGCACTGGTACAGTACTTGTACATTATCTCTTATTTTAGATTTGTTCACTTCAAAGCAGTATAACAGCAAAAAGCACAGATTCTGGAGCTGCAGTGATTGGATTCACGTCCCAGTGTCTGCCACTTTCTAGATATATAACCTCAGGCAGGTTATGAAATTCCTTGTGCTTCAATGTCTTTCTTTGTAAAATGGCTACAATAATATGATTATCTTCTATGGAAGCTACAAGAATCCAGTAAGTTTATATATATGCTACTGTTTGGCATTATTCTTTTGTGTGTGTATCCCAGGACTTTGCAGAACCTATCTATGCTAATGTGCACTCCAAGCCTTCAAGAGAGCATTGTATAGAGCGCATGTTGCTATATTTTAAAAATTTTTTCTAGACTCTAGCTTCAGGGGAGAAGTCTGAAAGCAGCCTGATCTTCCATTATGTATTCTAGGTCACCTTCTTTCTCTTCTTGTACATTTGAGGGTTTCTTTCTCAGGGTAGAAATTCAGTGTTTTATTAGGATAAGCATGTTGTTGGTTTTGCTTTACATAAAGTTATATCTTATTATTTTTCAGTTTTTTTCCTATTAAGAGTTTTTTTTTCCTGTTACATCATCGACATTTATCTGTTTGCCTGAGGGAGTCCACTGTTTTCCTTTCAATTACAATCTGACTCAGTGAGTTCACTTGGCATACTACATTAAAAAGCAGCTGTCACTTGTAGCCAAGGTATCAGATGATGGTGCATACCATCTAAAGTAAGCCTAAATCTGGAGACCTTTCTGTATTTCTTTGGACGTTTGATGACATCTCTGATGATTTTGGGACTCAGGCTGTGGTGATCAATTGAAATCAGCGTGATCAGCTAGAAAGCTGCCTTTGCTCTGAATCTATTACCTGTTCTCTGGCTTCCCCAATCCTCATCTCTTTTTGGTTATCTTGGTCTCATTTGGAGCAGTCCAGGGTTTTACTTACCAGCAATACTGGGCTCGATTCAGTGATTAATATAGCTCTGGGCTGTGGTTGATAATGAGTGACACATTTCTATACATAATAGAAATGATAAATACTTTACTGGGCAGAGAAACTTGTGTTGATTTGCTCTGACTAGAGATTCAATTTTTATGATTCTTCATTGGCTGTGTCTGGAACAACAAGCTCTGGAGTCATCACAAAGGACCATCTTGGGAATTAGTTCTGTAATTCAAGATAGCTCAAAATTTCCTACTCGTTGTCATTTGACAACGTCATGGTGAAAGATAGACCAGGATAGAGTCTCCTCTTGCAAACCTTTAACCCATCACTCAACCTTAATAAGCTCTCCTGTATTAACCAGTACAGTAGGGATGCAAATAATGCCTTCCTTATAGAGTTGCCAGTGATTGTTAAATTAGGTAATGCTTTGCTTGGTTCCTGGCACATAGGGCATATTCAATACACCTGAGTTGTTTACTGGTCAGTGTCTAAATCAGTACTGTATGCTTTGCAGTGGTCTCTTTTACTTTTGCCTAATAAGTACATGTATTCTCTTTCAAGTTTGGGTTGCTTTTCTTATATTCGACTCCTGAGGAAAGCAACCCACAATCTGGACAGGGGATCAATGAGCTGGACATGTGAAGCAGCACTCAGTCTTTAGCAAGAGGGGACTGGAGGGGGTGCTGGGAGTGCAGAGCCCTATTTCTGAAATGGCTTTGGACAGGGCAATTCTATTTTCTTCTCAAGGAAGATCAATTATCCAGATGTCAGATTTCTGCCACTTGCTCTTCTATTCTATTCTTTCTCTCTGACTTTTTCATTTTTTTTTCCCCTTTCCCTTTGCTTTCTGAAAGAGTGTGTCAAATCCTTCTGCACACCCTGGGCTTAATGTTCTGCAAGGTCAATTTAGCTCTTTCAGCCTTTGAGAGATATTTTAAATACTGTCACAACATAATTACTTATCTAACTTTCTTTCTGTTTTTTTTTCCCTAATGCATTTAACTGTCTTTCAAAAAAGTCTTCCTATATCTTATCTTTCATTTCATTGGTATTTTTAATATTATAAAAGTAATATTCTAAAATATTTGTTCCTTGGAGCAAATCCTTGTAAAAATATACTTTTCCAGCTTTATCATGCTATAATGATTTTCTTGCCAAAACTTTTCAAAAGACTTAACACTGTTTATTTTGTGTATCCCTATCTCTGATAGAAGGCAGGTCTATTTTGATCTGTTATTTGAATAAAAAAGTAACATAGAACATGTTCCTTGGGTCTGCTCACTGTTTCACTTGACATGTCCCACTCCTCTAATATTTTATGATAATAAGATGATATTTATAGTATGTATTTGGTTATTAGGCATACAGAGAGGGATGGAGAGAAAATTGGGGTGTGGGTAGTCACAGGATTGGAACAGAAGGGAAACAGTACTTTATATATTTGTTGATTAACCAGGTTTCCACATCTAGTTTTCCCTTTAACCTTGTGGTTTCTTTTAGGTATATACTATTGTTTTCTTGTTTGGCTGCCAATCTGGACAAATTGTTTAGGAAAATGCCTCTGAGTCAAGATGAATATGTTACTTGGTGGGAACCTGCCTCTGTGTGTGTGTGTGTGTGTGTGTGTGTGTGTGTGTGTGTGTGTGTGTATGTGTGTGTGTGGTATTAGGGATTGAACCTAGGGGCATTCTACCCCTGAACTACACACCTAGCTCCATGTTATTTTTATATTTTGCAACAGGGTCTTACTAACTTGCTGAGGGCCTTGTTAAGTTGTTGAGGCTGGGCTCAAACCTGCTATCCTCCTGTCTCAGCCTTCCAAGTACTGGAATTACAGTGTGCCTAACCATGCCTGGTTTCTGTCTGTAACTCCATTTTGTATGGCCTTGTTGCCCAGTGCTTCTGCCTCAGAGTAGTCCCCCCCTCCTCTTTGTTGTGAAGCATAGAAATTGACTCTAAGGTAAGGAATTTCTATTTTTCCTTCCTTCCTTCCTTCCTTCCTTCCTTCCTTCCTTCCTTCCTTCCTTCCTTCCTTCCTTCCTTCCTTCCTTTGCCTTTTTTCTCCTATACTATTTCTCCTTTAGGAAAGATTTCTCACCAATTCAGAACAGCATTCTACTGCACTGGGGAGGGGTGATTCATAGCAGGTAATCAGGGTCAACAAGAATCCTGCCTCTTCTATCAAACATGTTTACTTCCTGGGCGCTGGTTCAGGGGGTTCCAAGTGGAGTCACCTGTGCCAGTCCCTTACCCCGATACCTTGCAGCTCTTAATAGTTGGGTAGGTTGTCACTGTACCAGGGAACTTGTCTGGGTGGGGGCTGAAATTCATGCTCCTGTTGACCAAGCTGAGTGACTGCAGCAGGGCTGCTTCCTCCCAGAGGAAGAGGCACTATGTAAAAATTATGTTGAAGACATTGTCTGGTTCCCTAGTCTGGGGACCTGTGTCTTCCCAGAGCATGGACAGTTACACAACAGCTTAACATGGGCTGTTAGTGGTCCCGGCAATGTGCGGTGAGTTGGTGGGCTCTGCTTTCTTGGAGAGGAGATCATCAGTTCACTCTTGATGAATCTCTTTAATCTTACTCAGTCTAGGCTAACTCTGGAAGAAATTCCTGGACACATTTTCCTTATTTTTAATCTGTTATGAAGAGGAATTTTGACTCTACTTTTTTGTCCTCACCTTTCTAAGAAGTCTCTACATTATTAAAGAAATGTATTAGTTAAAACCCTAAAAGAAAGTATGAACAAAAGAAAGATAGAAAGAGAATATGGTGAAATGTTCTATTTCTCTCTTCCATTTGCTGAGTTTCTCACCCTACTGTCATAGGTAACCACGTTAATAGTTTATTATATTTGTATATATAATTTTTTCATGCATATAAAAATAAAAACTTTTTTATTCTCTTAAATTAAAAAGAGCATACTATATGGCTTACTTGGAATTTTTGTTTTCATCTAACAGTATCTTCAAAGATTTTTCAAATTTGGATACTCGTTCCTTTATTCACCTGCATAATATTCCATTATATGAATAATTCATTTAACCAGTCTCCTCTAGGTGAACATTAAGGATATTTTCAATGAAATTTTTACCAAAAATGTAACAATGAATAACTTTGCACATTACACATTTTGCAGATGAGAAAATGTGTCCCTAGGATAAATTCCTAGTAGTAGAAGAGTTGGGTTAAATGGGAATGGGATTTGATTTTATAATATTAATAATATCAAATATAATATTTATATAATATTAATATTTATAATATAATTATATAATATCTATATAATTATACTATTTTATAATATTAATAATGCCATCTATAAAGTTTATACTACTAAGTTTATATTCCTACCAATGAATTTGGAAATGTTTACCTCTTTAAAGACTTGCTAGAAAAGAGTAGTGTCTTATCAAGCTTTTAGAGTTTGCTCATGTTTATTGGTGATACTACAGTGATATTTTAATTTGTTTTCTCTTATTATGAGTGAGATTATCTTTACCTATGACTCTGAACCATTTACATTTCACTTTCCATAAAGTCTATATCCTTTGCTCATTTTTTCCTTGGGTTATTGGTATTTTACTTAAGTAAATCTAAGAGCATTTATATATAAATTTAGTTAATTCTCTATTAAGAGGATTGTAAATACTTTTAATGTTTGCTTTACTTTTTTCCTTTGTTTTTAAATGTGGCCATGTAATAGTCTTTTAATATAATCAAATTACTAGTCTTTTATGGCTTTTGGAATTTTGTTAATATTTTGAAAGAACTTGAAACAAAGTTTAAAAATAATTATCCCATATTTATTCTGTGATTCAATTATTTATTTATAAACATTCTACCAATTTGTAATTTATTACTATAATACACAGGATGTAAGCTTTATACATAATTAATTTTTTCTAGACAGCCATCCACTGAAAGTAGGAAAAAGAGATATATTTCCATGACCAACACCTTTAAGTAGACTTGTACTGGAGAATAGTTTATGCAATTTGACTAAAGGAAGAAAAAAGACACAAGAATTTAAAAGAAGGCTGAAAAACTAGTATTGATATATGATATGATTGTATACCTGCAGAATAAGCTGAAAAAGAAATACTAAAGCAATAGGAGATTAATTAAGATAGTATAGTAGCAATTTCATATATAAAGATCAATAGCTTTCATCTACAAATAATGACTAGCCATAAGATCTAATAGGAGATTTTATATATAGCAGCTACAGAAAAAATAAAATCCTTAGGAATACACTTAGTAAATTATATGCATATTCTATGTAAAGAAAAGTCTAGAAGGCCATCGAAAGGTACCAAAAAAACTATTGAACAAATTGAAAGATATGTTTGGGATAGGAATAGTCAATATTCTCCCTAGGCTAATTTATAAATTGGCATTCCCATAAAAAGACAAATGGTATTTTTTAAAATATTCATGCTGGTGCCAAAGAATACATAGAACAGTGAATATTAATAGCTAGTCAAATTCTGAAAATGAACGTTGAAGAGGGACTGACACTATCAGATATTAAACCTATTATGGAGTCTCAGAATTTAATGCAGTTTGCTCCCAGTGTGTAAATGGATAGATCAGATGAATAAATAGGAAGCTCCAAAATAGACTTCAAAAAATAATGGAAGTTTTGTGCATAATAAGGGTACAGTCTCAACTTAGTGGGAAAAATATGATTTGGGGACAATTCGTTTGTTTTAAGTTGCAATTGTGAGTCATTCTATAAACACGATGAAATTTCTAAAATGCATCACAGCAGCCCTGCAACCTGGAAAAGCTAATGAGATTGAAAATGCACACTGGATTCTGACTAAATCTACAATTTCAACAAAGAAGTAACGTGTTCCTATTCCAAAATGAAGCAAGTTGCTAAATTCCATTGAATACTGATCAGGACAGATTTTGTATGTGTTCTTTTCCCATTCCCCCATTGTATAGGTATTATGGAAAGAGAGCGGAATTTGACTTTTTACACAGGCAAAACAACACTTGCTACCTCTAGGAGTCATTCATAGAAATTGCTTTGAAATGATCCGCTGTGCTCGTCAAGGAAACAGGTGGTATTCTTGAATGATTTTTAAAATACCTGTTTCACTCAGTGTAAAAAAAACTCTGGGATGATAGGACAGCTGGCCTTTATTGTCTTACAAGCAATCTTTGCTCTATTGTAATATGAGCACAAAGAAGATGTGTAGGCCATGGAGAGTCCACCAGCGTGCAGGCTGTGGGTGGAGGCAAGCGTGTGCAGTGCTGATGGCTTTCATTAGAGCGCAGGGATTCTCAAAAGTAGCTTGACTTGCAGGCACAGCTCCAGGTTTTCATTTCCAGGTGTTCTTATCCTAGGCTTGTTGTTTTATTGCCTTGCTTGTCTAATTTCACTGTCTCCCATTTTCTAGGTTAAATTTGAATAAAACATCTTCAGATCTTTCTGCAATATTAGGCAAGAGAGCTGTGTTGTGTAGATTAACTAATTCGGGGTCTTAATGTCACTTGATTCAGGGTGCTGTATAAATGCAAAGCAGGATGCCTTGTGAAGCAAAATGCTAATTATTGCAGGCAATGCAGATGCTAGTTTTAAAGGTACCAGATGTGTATCACCTTTCAATACCATGGGCTGGTTCCTGGGAAAGAACAGGAGACAGGGATGGTGGAAATTGAGTAAAACTAATCACTTGGAAGAATAAAATTCACTCAGAAAGTGGGCTGCAATTATTCTCAGCAAAGTTAGAATTCCATTTTCTGAAAGGTACCCAGGTCAAATGGTCAATAAAAGATAGGACAAAAACTAGGCCTCCAAATTTGCTAAAACACTGCTTGTTTTCTTTGTACACTATGCTGGGGTTTATTAAGAGTTTGGAATTCTGCTAAGTATATCTAGACACAATTCAATCTAAAGTATGAGGATTTTCCAAGACATTCCTTTTCCTGTCAGGATTTTAAAGCAAACTGAGTATCTAATTTATGAAGATTTGCTATTTTATTATTAAGACCAGGTAAAACAGATTGATAGAGAGATTGAATTGCTTTCAACTATACATGAGATTAATTTGATCTTTGATTTATTTGTATCATGTATCCTGAAAGGGTGTTTCTATAAGGGGCACATCAGTTTGGACTAGCAGACAAGAAGATACATGAGGCATGAAAAGGAAAAGAAGGCTTATGCTAAACACTAGGACTAACATAGTGGCTCTGATAAGGCCTGAGAGTTTCTCTGTATCAATATCAAAGGAGGGGGCCTAATAAGTTGTGTAATTATAGTTATCAGGATAGAGAGAGCATATCAGTTCTTCTGAATAGATAGTTTCAATATTTTATTCTAAATAAAATTTAATACATAGGATCTAATAAAGGGATACTAAAGTAACACAATGTACTGCTTTCGACAGTTTTTTTTTTTTCTTTCCGGTATTGGGGATTGAACTCAGGGGCGTTCTACCTCTGAGCTATACCCCTAGCCCTATTTTTTATTCTTTATTTTGAAACCGGGTTTCACTAAGTTGTGGAGTGCCTCACTAGGTAGCTGAGGCTGGCTGCGAACCCGGATCCTCCAAATGTTGGGATTACAAGCGTGTGCCACCACGCCCGGCTCTGCTTTTGACAGTTTTATAACAGATGAAGAAATAATTTATAAAATACATTTGACTCCATTCTGAAAATTATAATGTCCTATTTTCATATCTGGGAGAGAAAAAGAATCTGCAATATCACAGACATTTAGTGTTGGGCTCTTTTATCTTGTGGCAGACTTCTCTATATAGATATCACAGAGACTCTAAAGTTCAATATGAATATTAAAAATAGACAAAAACAAATATTGCAGAAGGTTCTATCATCCATCCTATAGAAAGAGCTTTATTTTAGGATGATATCTTGAACGCTTTTTTCCTGCCATGCTCCATTATTTCTATAACTCCATCCTGTCTAGCATGATTCCATCTAATAATGTTTAATACTTGAACTAACCCTTTACAAAAGCAGGATGTACAAGGATGTACATCTCAGCAGATGACCTTGCTTCCTATTAAAGAGGAAACAGAAGCAGTCACCTGGAAATGGCCTCTCCGCTCATTCTGTCGATGCCAGGTGCCTTCCTTTCATCTGTCCTCTCTCCTCTCTATCTGCAACCTCACTCCCGCCCCGCCTTCCCCATGTCTCTGTATAAACACCCTAGATTCTCTGCTCCTTCCATCAGTCTCTGTGCACACATCTTTGGGCAATCAGCAGTTACAGAAGTGAGGACAAAGAAAATGACAACTCTGCCCTGCTCTTCTGCTCAGTGTCTTCCTCCGCTTCCCAGCTGTCCTGATGGTTGCCGCCTCCTCCTGCTCTTCCACTCCCCATGCTGCCCTCTGGCTTCTTCCTCCACTCTGCACCAATACAGTCCTTACCAGCCTCTAAAAAGATCCATGTTGCCAAGTCCCACAGGTGCCCTGGAGCCCTTATCTCCTGCGCTCTCGGCAATGACAGACCTCTACTCCCTTCTTGACACCTGTTCTTTGCTCTGTGACTCCTTTTTTCAATGTTCTACTACCCTGAAGTCTTATTCCATCCTCCTTTGTGGTCCTCTCTTCTCTAGCTAGTCTCTTAAATCTTGGTGGAATGTTCTTCTCGGCTTTCATTTTGTTTCATGCAGCACACCTGCGGGGGGCGGGGGATGTCTCATCTACTCCTGTTGTTTTAATTACTAGCACTCTTTTGAACTTCAGATTTTCAGATCCAGCTACCTACTGGACATCACCTACTGGATAAGCATCAGACTCTAAATGCCAGCGGTCCAGGACTGAACTCATACCTTTCCTCTAACTTGCTCCTTCTATGGGTCCTACAATATAGTCACCCAGACCACAGTCACCCAGAAATGCAGGTGATGTCCTTGTCTTCTCTTTCCCAATGATTGCCACTTTAATCTTTTTGAACATACTAGATTGAAAGAGAGAGAAATTTTGTCGCTCCTATTTTCTTGGTGAAGTGATCCTGTGCTTAATCTGTATTTTCGATATAGTGAATACCTTTCCCTCTTTCTAGTTCATTCTTTGGGCTTTTCACTGCCTCGTTTCCAGCAAATCTTGTCCCTCATTCAGGCCTCAAGATGTCCTTGACCTGGCATTGGAGCTGGTCTCCTACTTATGCAGTCTTTGCATTCTGTGTTCCCCCGATTGTGCAGTTACCATTCTGTGTCACAACTTTCCTTTGTTTTATTTCCCATTGTAATGCTACTGCCATAAAAGCAGAGTCTGCTCATATCTCGTCCACCTTTTTATTTTCTCTGCCTGGAAAAGAAGTGTTCAGTAAATCAGTGACTGACTAAAAGCCAGGAACTTACCTTTTCTTTACTTACCACTTCATTAGGACAGAAATAATAATATTAAATTTATGTATTTTAAAAATACCATTTATTTCTTTTTCCTTCTGACATTGTGACTCTGCCTTAAACACGACTCACACCCCAAAGACTCACTAGCCTTGTTCTTTGCAGTTTTCAAATTCAAGTAATAGAAGTGAGGCAATGAGGCTTCTAAGACTCAAAAATCTTTTCAAACTGTGACAGCTGTTTTCTCTGTGTTGGGGTAGGAAAATCAAGCACAGAGACACTGGGTTTGGATCTGCTGTCCTAAGTCTACCCTGAGATCCTTAATGGTGGAAATCTCAATCTGGGGCTGACTGGTGAAGAAGAAATTCCTGGGTTGGAGCTCCCCAAATCAGGGTCTTGGGACAGTTACCTGTTCACCCTCAACAGGGAAGTTCCTGTGTTTCAGACTGGAAGGCCTCTGGGAAGTCCCTAATTCCCTGTTTGGCAGTTAGGCACTGAGATTTCATCTCATCATTATAAATTATTCAACAAACATTCATAAGTTCTTCCTAGGAGGTCTGTACTAGTGCCTGCAGAGGCATTCTGTGATACACAAAGACAAAGACAAGAGCCTGTGTTTCAGAAGTGTAATCCAGATATCACCTGCTGCTCTGAAGAAAGTCTACCCCATGTCTTCAGGGAAATCCAATACCTGCCCTGGCAGTTTTGCTGATGTTCAGGGAGCTCTGCTTCACCTAGTCATCATGGGCTCTGATGTTTTACTAACACTGGGTTTTCATTGTTTATTTTGTGTCTTGTGGCTCTTCCTTTATAGCTGCTCTGGCATCGACTCAGACATTGGATCCCATTTCTTCTCCATGATTCTTTCCCTCACACTCTCAAAATACCACTCTGGGAAGCAGTTGTTTGCAGTAGCATTTTACTGAGGAGATGTATAATTTGGAGAGAAGTTATATGGCATTCCATAGTTAGATAACTGAAAATCAAACATTGGGGTCTTTGAAAACCCCCCTACCCATTTCTCCTAAAGTTGTTTTGGAAGTCTGCTATAATTTTTGGCCTCTTTGCTCCTGCCTCTCTGCTCCCTTTCGGCTACTCAAAAATGGAAAATAATATGTTCTTATGCTTGTTTATACTGAGCAACCCAGCTTTCTTCATTCTCTACTTATAAATTCTTCCCTTTTTTTGTGTGTGGAGGGTACTGGGGATTGAACCCAGAGATGTTCTTCCTCCAAGCTATACCTTTAGCCCTTTAAAAAAACTTTTCACTTTGAAACAGGGTCTTGCTAGGTTGGGAGGGTCTCTCTACATTGCTGAGACTGCTCTTGAACCCAAGATCTTCCTTTCTCAGCCTCCCAAGGACTAGAATTACAGGTGCACACCATCATGCCTTGCTATGTTATCTCTTATTTAGCTTCCTCTGCATGGTGATATTCACCAATGTACTCTGCTAAACAGTGCCCCTACCATTCCATCCACATCCACCCACTTCCCTGTCTCCCTCATCCTGTGACTTGAATCATCACCAACATGCCCAATCAAATCCTCCAAAGGTGCAAAGGGATATAGTCACATTTAGTTTTAGAAAAACATTTTCTCCTATTTCCCTTACTGAAGTTGGCGACCTTGGAAAGATTTGGAAGAAAAAGAATTTATTTATTGCGTTTTTTTTTTTCCCTCAACACTTGAAGGACAAGGACCCAGCCTTTGTTTGACATTGTATTTCTATCACCTACACACAGAGTAAGCGCTTAACAAATATTTATTATGTAAATGAGTTTACAATTTCCAGGGGAGCTGCACTGAAGTTAAATATGTTCATCATCTTTTTTTTTTTTTTTTAAATAGCCCAGCACCACCTAATGTTCATATCATCCTGTATGTACTATATTCTAGTTGTTATTTCAGGGCACTATTAATTTGAAAACAGGTATAGCTCATCTGGCTTGCCTTCTGTTCACAGCATTCTCACTGACGTGCAAGGCAGAACACTGAAGATCTGGCAAAAGATTTGGACTTTGCAGACTGTGGCGCTGTTTTCTTCAGGTGCTATCACTGCCAATATCCCTAAGATGGAATGAACTCTTGACTCTGGGCACCACACAAAGCCTCAAGCTGTTCCCTGCAGGAGTGAAGAGCTTGGATGGAGTTTAGGACTTCAATAGCTTTTGCAAATGCTTCCAGCCAGCTTCACCTATATCTGTGGCACTGGGAAGGTCTGTGCCCAAGAAGCATGCAGAACAGCTAAAGATCAGCCTTGTTTTGAATATGCCATCCAGGACTCCGGGGCTTCCAGGTATTAAAACCAATGTCTGACGATTGTTTTTTTCTTTAAATAAATTCCAACAGCTTTGCCACCAGCAGTTGTTTAGGAAACAACTAGGCATCATGTCCTTGAAAGGAGTTTCATCTCTCCTTACATCTCTCCTGTTTATTTTCTCAGTTGGAATGATCTCAAAAGGAAAGAGAGAAAGAAAGAAAGAAAGAAAGAAAGAAAGAAAGAAAGAAAGAAAGAAAGAAAGAAAGAAAGATTAATTTTAGGTTGGGTGTGATGGTGGCACACACTTGTAATCCCAGTACCTGGGAGGTTGAGATAGGAGGATAGACAGGTTTGAGGCCAGCCTCAGCAATTTAGCAAGACCCTGTCACAAAATACAAAGTAAAATAGGCCTGAGGCTGTAGCTCAGAGGTAGAATGTCTCTGGATTCAATCCCCAGTATCCCCAGCACCAAATAACAACAACAACAACATTTTAAGTTAATGAAATTACCAGCCTGGACTGAAAAGCTGTATGTTTGAATAGAGTCTTTTTTTACTTCACAAGTAGCTTTTCAATGAGAAAACTGACGGTGATATAGCTGTTGACCTTAAAGCTGAAATATTTGCCTTTGCATGCTGTTTACTTTCTCCAGAGAAAGTTGTTCTATTTTCCTGGTCCTTCAGTGAAATATGATGGTCCCTCACATAGGCAGAAATGCTTTGGGTTTTAGATCAACAATGTCACCGTTTTCCTTACTTTCACCACCCATTGCCTGCATTTTGTTTGGAAGCCAGAACATGAGAGCTGCTACTGCTGTCTGAGCAGATTTCTTTGTTGTGTTCTCTTCTCATTTTGAAAACCATAAGAATTGCTACTCGATAAAAGAATAACAGTTGGGCTTCATTTTCGTATTGGCATTGTGGTTCCAGCAGTGAGCTCTGCAGCATGCTCTGGAGGAAGCTTTTAGGAGCCTCCATAATTTCTTCCTGACCCCAGCTGGTGATCAGTTTATGTCCTGAAGCTTGCGGATGAATAGCCCTTATAATTCCCACCCTGGTGTGGGTGCATTCTGGCTTGCCCCTATCGGAACAAAAAATCTGAGAGGTGACAGTGTTTTGAAATGTTACTCCTCTGGCAACTGGAAGAGAAGCACCTTGGATTAATAGCCTTCTTATTTACTAAAAAGAGAAAACATCTTTATGTATCACATTAGAATGCAGTTCAACCATCCTAACCTATTATGATGCTTATAGTGCATTTATGATTTTGTCCTCTTCCCTTTCCTTGAACATATTATTTCATTCAATCAGTCACATAATCATTCTATCATTCTTGTATTTTTATTCACATATTCTCTTATTCAACACACATCTATTAAGCATCTTTTACATGCAAGATGTTGCATATGATAATTGTCCCTGCTGTTCTCAAGGAAAAAATAAAGATTTGTTTTTGACATCCAGGTTTATAAGCTGATGGGGCAGACAATAATTGAATATAGATGTATTTGATATGGGGTGATTAAAATACTCTCCTGTTTCAAACTATTTATTTATTTAGCAGTAGTGGATATTGAGCCTAGGGGAACTTTACCACTGACCTACATCCTCGGCCTTTTTCATTTTATTTTTTTGAGTTAGGGTCTCACTAAGTTGCCCAGGTTGGCTTCAAACTTGTGATCCTCCTGCCTCACTCTCCCAAGTCTCTGGGATTAGAGGAGAGTGTCATCGTGCCTGGGTTGTTTCATATTTATAAACAACAACAACAACAAACCAAAACAATTTATAAATTACTTCCACTTAGATGATCTGAGTTAAGGCATGTCCATACCACTTGTATGGTTGGAATTAGAATCCACATTTCATCATTCTCTTTCCTCTGGTGATTGTGACTATAGCATCCTGGTGCCAGCTGTACTGTATTCATTTAACATTAAAGCCACACTTATAGGATATATTTGCTTTTCAGAAGGTTCTGTCAAGGAAATGCACAGGGCCATTTTCTTTCTTCATGATACTTCCCTGTTTGTTGCTGAAGTTGTTCATTATGGTGTTTTTTACATGGTGTTTCACTCATCTCAAGACCATTTGGAAAGGAAGAGGTAGGGTAATTAGAATGCTCATTGGGAAGTGGAGATGCCAAACTGGATTTCTGGTTGGGAAGGCAGCAAGAGACAAACAAGACATTCTAAAAGGCACCAGTAACTACCATTTAAAATAGATTCAAAGAGGAAAGAATTCCCTTCTCTAGAAGATACAGTTAATTTACCTTTAAGAAGGGACATGGCAAGCTGGACCTGACTGTACTGGCCATTTACCCCACAAATGGGGAAAAATAAAATTATATCACCCAAATAAACTTTACTCTCAATTATTATCACTGTGGTATCTTCGAGCTCTAAAATTCTATGATTCTAATTATGTTCTCTGTGAAGGTGTTTCAATTTCTCTAACAAAAAAGACACAAGGCTGCTTCTGTGAAATGCAGGGTAAAGCGGAGCTATGAAAACAACCAGTTAGCATGACAGAGTGAGAAAGCAAAGTCAAATAACATTTTTCCTTTTTCTAGCTACATGAGTCCGTTCACTTTGTGTCGTACAAGTGCAATCTGGAAGAAGAGTCCTGTAGATGAGTCTATGATCACAGACATAGACATAGACACAAAATAATAGGTTATCAACCACAAATTATTCCTCATTGGGGTTGTTAGACATACTTTGATAGCCTAGAACTATCATATGCAGAAGTGTTTTTTTCTTGTAAAGCATTTCATATTTGATATCATATTTGTATTCATCATAGTCGTATGATGTAGGTGTTGTGATTATCAGCATGACCCAAACCAGAGATTCTAAATACTTTTTTTTAAATCCCCACAAAATACCTGAGTGACACAGTACATTAAAACCAATTACAGCATCCACGAGGGCAGTGGTCCTCAACAGTGGGGCAGCAGGGCTTCCATCCTCTGCAAGATGCATGCTGGGAGCCCAAGGAGGGGGTTAGCTTCATTCTCAACAAGAAACTATGCTCCCCAACCTCTTCCAGTTCTGTACTATTTCTAACTGATAAGTCTCTTGGTTAGTCAGGAGTCCTGTAAATACCAGTTGAGGGAGTCCATGGATGTTACCAGGATTTCTTTACAACCCAAATGCAGATGTCAGGAGTGAGAAACATTGTGGGAATATCACTTTTCCAACTAATTTTGCCTCAAGATAGTTTGGACATAAGGATCGCGAGACTGTATCAATGGAGAACATTGAGACTAATCAGACATGTGTGCTATTTTTCCCAGTTAATTGAATATGTTTACTAACCTAACTAAACTTTGTCATCCTATTTTCAAAAACAAAAATACTGGAAAAAAACGTACAAAGGTAAACTAACTTTTATCTGACATTTGAGTTATTAGTTTATCTCTGGGGAAGACATTAGGAATACCTCTTGAAAGATACAGGATTTGAGCAGTTTTGAGGCTAGATAGGGTGTAAGAGGAAGAAATTTAGAGTTGAGATATTAGTATATTCTAAACAAAAGGGGGTGTTTTAAAAAGCAGTCTAGTAGTCTAGAGGATGGGTAGGGTATAACAGGAAGAAATTTATAGTTGGGATGTTAGTGTATTCTAAACAAGAGGTTGTTTTAAAAAGCATGTAATTTCCTGGGCAAGAAAAAGCCAGTGCGAGTGGCTTAGAAAAATATGGGAAGAGGGAAAATTGGAGTCATACACCTCTGCATGTCCCAAAGGGCCTTTGGTGCCACTTTAACCATTCTTTACATCGAAATATGATAGAAGGTTTCTGAGTAGGTATATGCTATGATTCCATTTGTGTTTTTAAAAGCAAATCTTTCAGCATTATATACAGCAAAGATCAATTTGGAAGCTCTTATAATACTCTAGTGAAAGTTTTAAGGGTAGAAATTAGGATACTAGCAAGATGCTATCTGTAGATTATAAATGCAAGAGATATGGAGGTACATTCAAAAGATTTGGAACTGATTGGATATAAACTCAAGATGTAGTAAACAGAGTCAGGAATGAATTGAAGTTGCTTGGTAGGTATCTACAATGCATTTTTCTGCTGATATAACACTTCTGTTTTCTCCATAAAATGTAATTTAGTTCATAAAGTGGCTCCTAAGTTAGGCAAATATGGTGAGAATGGCAAGTGGGACAAAGGCAAGGGACCTGAGAAAATTAAACTACAAAGTTTACATCAAATTGGATGTGGGAGACTAGAGAAAGAGAAGATGGCCCCAAGATTTTGCACTGGATGAATAATGAGAAAACAATGTTGTGCATGGAAACAAGAACATAGGAAGAGTTTGGGGACAAGTAGAATTTGGAGTTGGAGGCTGTGAGTCAAAGCATCTTGTTTGCCAGCTCACTGAAACTTTGGGTCTGTAGTTCACAGATAACTGGATTTCTATAGCCATAACAGCTGAAATTCCAGGAACAGATAGCATGCATTGCTAAACAGATAGTTGAAATTGAAGGAATAGTTGGGATGCATGCTCAAGTATAAAAAGGGAGAATGTCCAGGGGAGATCTTTGGGAAAATCCATGAGAACTATTTCTGATAAATATTCTGGGTAGGGTTCCTTACATACACGAATAAAAAAATCTCTCCTGAAATATATAGCTTCTCTGGAATCATAACTTTGTTTGTTGGGAGAGCAATGTGGTCAAATATTGTATCCTGGTTCTCATTTTTTAAGCCAAGCAGGGCAAAGGTGACATGAATTGTACGTGTTCTCACCGTCAATCATGGCATGCTGTTTACTTTTGGCTCAGAAATGGTTTCCCTTGTAATGATAAACAAGAAAGAAAAAAGAGGAAAAGGAAAGAAATAAAGAAAAAAAAAACTACCACTTGAGGTTTGTATCAGGGAGTAACTCTCCTGGTTTGTGACAGGCATGCTCCGGAGTTTGTTTAGCTAGTGACCTCCGATTTGATTCAGAAGTAGTACTCACTGCAGAATGAGAAATGATTCATTTCTGGTTCAACTTTAGCCTTGGGCCTGTTCCTCCATGAAGAATTGCCGGGCAAGCTTGATTATATTCAGAGGCTTAGAGGCTCACGCTTCCAGAAAGTGCTCTCTTAATCATTTCACTCAGGTCCGCAACCTGACAGAACCAAGAGCCCCAAAGGGGAAACACCACAGGCTTATCTGTTTTCAGCCAACATCTTAAGGGATTTCACTACTCTTGGGGCTTCTGTGTCCTGTTATGTCCTTCCCCTTGCTCCCACTCCATTCACTCCCAGTGTGCTGACCATAGGGACTAATTGATACTGGCCATGTACGTTATCATCGCTCCTAACAGAGATTCCCAAACACCTCGCTTAATTCTAGCTGCCTTGTGGGTCCCTGACAGCCTCTCTATCTTGCTTCTATCTTCCTTGGGCTTTATTTCCTTTCACAAACTCTTTCGCAGTGTCCCCTCCCTTCTGACAGCCTATTTAGTAGTATGCTCTCCCGGGTGGAGAGAGAGTTGCTCAGTAGAGTGTCATGCCGTAATAGAAACTGGGTCCCATGGGTGCCCACTTCCTGTCCCTGAAAGCTTTTTCATCTTGTCCCTTGTTACCCCAGAGAATAATTACTTCAAAGACCAGTCCTAGTGCCTGGTATTTCAGTTTATCTCATTACCTCCCTTTTTTTTGCCAAGCCCGCCAGTGATGCCAGAAATCAAATCGGGGTTGCTGGCAGTCCTGCCTGCCTCGCATGTTCAGCCTCTCCGCTGCTCAACACTCTAATGTTCCCTGATTTCAAACCCTGTCATCATCTTCTTTGAATTAGCTGTGCCTCCTGAAATGGCATAATGGCTGTGCAGTGCTGGAGTGCTGATGTGGAGTCCTGTTTTAACTGTCTGTCAAAGCCCGGGCTAATGAATTCTATTAGCATATTAGCTTGCCAGCTTTGGGAGCCCAGGAGGAGCTGGGCAGCCAAACACAGTTGGCAGAGCACAGCTGCACAGCTTCAGAGAGCTCCTTGGCAATCGTGGAACCAGAGACTCCAGTAATGTAAATGTACAGACATGAGAATGTATGCAGAATTAGAAAGGTTATTTGTTACAATACACTCCAGCAGTAGAAAACGGGATGAGAGATGACATTTTTTGACTGTGGGGCCTACTTCAGGCATTTTAGAGAATACGATAGCCTTGAGAATGCCCCAGGGCACTCATAATCTAATATTACATTCTTGTGCAAATTAGAATGTATGGAAGCAAGGTATACTTTCCATATGACTTTTTTTTTTTTTTAAAGATGGCTTGAGATAGTCATTTGACATTAACTTCACTTTAGCTATGATGACCAGTGATTGGCATGGCTACTTTAATAACTGAGCATCATTCTTAGGACTACTGGTTTAAAGAAGTTGGTAGCTTAATGACCAGGACACTACCTCCCATCCTTTCCATTAAAATTCAACTCACTGGAATAGCAAAATGCAGAATTACTAATAAGTGAAAGAGAACATCTTTTCCTAGTAAACAGAGACTTGAATTGGATACATATTCATCATTGATTTTACATTAGTATTTAGGATAAAATTACTGTAAGTACAGGTACCATGGTTGCTAGGCAACCAGTGGTGATTGTTATGTCCAATATTCAACTCTTAAAGGGTATGCTTAATGGGTATAATCTTCAATTTAGTGTGAGATTAATTTAAAAATATATAGCTTGAAATACTTTTATCATCATAAACTTTTAAATTTTGCAACATGGTATTAACGTTAAGTGTGTGACAGGCACTTGAATTCCAGAAAGACTTCTTAAAACTGTATTAACTGTGGTTGGAGATAAATTATTCTTCTCACCAAAATAACTTCAGAATAAATTAACAAATTAATTAGCATTATCCTCAAAGACTTGGTGAAAACCTGCATAGTTCTGGGTAAAGGATATTGCAGACATAGCAAATGCAATTATAAGCTCTATAGCTGAAGCTGAGTCTCTGGCTGTTTTTATCTAAGTCTATTGTTTTTTGTATTAAATATGACTACTTTTCAATCTTTACTATAAACAAAGAAATATATGGAGGCTATTTGACTTACTGCATCTAACGCAGCACTGAAATTGTAATATTTTGAAAGACAATCCATAGTAGTGGAACATAGTATTTTTTACTCAAAGATTATGCTGCTTTATAAATGCTTTAACTCTTATTTTAGTTTTTCTTCCTCATTCTTAGTTTTTGGTCGAAGAATTATTTCTCTCCTCTTCCTCCTCATTTTCCTCCTCCTTCTTTTATGGTGCTAAGGATTAAACCCAGGGGCATTCTACCTCTGAGCTACATCCTCAGTTCTATTTCATTTTTTAATTTTGAAACAGGGTCTCAATAAGTTGCTGAGGGCCTTGCTAAGTTGCTGAGGCTAGCCTTGAACCTGTGATCCTCCTGCCTCAGCCTTCCAAATACTGGGATTATAGGAGGGTATCACCATACCCAGCTGTTTCTTCCTACTTAAACATAAATAAAGCAGTGCCTCTTCTTGTAGAAAACATGTTTGACCTTTTGTTTATTTGTCCCTTTGGAAGTTTCATGAGTGCAGTGAAGTGAAGTTAAATAGGTCATTGGCTATTGCAGACCCCATCTATTGCTTACTTAACAATAAATCTCACTTGTGCTTTCCAAGCCCCTAAGTCCTTGCTTCAGACCCTTATTTTGTTTATGTTCCTGAAGGAAGCCCCCAGCAAGATGGATCTTGAACAGTCTATGGCTAAGCCAATCAAAATAAATCTTATCTCCTTGACTGCCATTGGTTTGAGACTGGGCTTGTGATACAGTTCTGGTCAAAGAGATATGAAGAATGCATGGGAAAGAGATGTGCCCTAGTTTCTCTGATTGTATGATATAAATCATTCAATTTATATATTGTATGATTGTGTAATGTTTGAAGTTATTGTACCCAATTATGACCACAAATGAGGCAAACTCTAATGAAAGACTGAAGATGGAAGATCAAAATAGTGACGTTGTTGAGCCACTGAATGAATCAGCCCTGGAACTTTGGACTTCTTATGTGAAAGAGTACATTTTCCTTATTGCTTAGGCAACGTTTTATTTCTTTTAGCCAAGATATTGCAACTTGTATCACTTTATCATTATTTTTAGTTAGGGTTTATGCAGACTAATATTTATGATTTCTCCTGTGCCTTAGTCTCCTGGGTTATTAAAATTGCAGACAATGTACAATATTTTCCTTTGCTTCAATTGGCTGACTCTACACAGCATATGCTTCCACACACGCCTTCAATGAAGCAATCAGATGAGATGATTGATTGATTGTTCTGTTCATCAATCGTTTGTAGGCAAGCCTCCCTGCCAGCTACCTAGGAACAGTTATAAATACCACACAATCCCTATAATCAAAGGTATTCAAAAAGACAAACCTGTAGTTTTTGGTGAATACTAAAAAACGCATCTTTGACTAGAAAGTGCAGGAGGATGACAGATAGGGATAGGGGAGAAAAGAACTCAATTTGTATTTTCAGCAAGAAAACTCTATTAGTAATTGCATTTTGATAAAAGTGCATTGGCTCCTTTGGTGTCAGTTTTCCTGTCAAGTGTTTGCAAGCAAGGTGTACAGAGGTTATGATGGAGCAGAACTGGAAGTCAATTGTGCAACATAGCTGCTAATGACTGAGAATGACAGCACCAGATAACCATGGAGTTACAATCAGACCCTCAATGTGTGCTACAGTTGCACAACTCAGGGTTCCCCAACAGACTCCTCTCTGTACATAGTCCCCAGTGGATATATGGATAGTCTATCACTTAGAGAGTAGGTGCTCTCATTCTTGCCCAGCAGCCTCCAGCCACACCAAAGTATTTATAGTTCCCAGCATACTAGGCTCTTCTTCTATGCTCTCCATTTTTGTACATGCTCTGACCATTACATGAATGTGGCTAAGTTTAACTTATTCTTCAAAGGCATTTCAGCTACCATTATTCAGATTATCATCTCCTTTCAACCCTTTCTGAGCTCCTACCCCTTAAAAATTAGTAGTCCTCAACTTATGCTATATCTTATACAATATCATAACTTTATATTACATGACAATGATTGATTTATGTCTTTCATCCCACCACCCTGGGAGAAAAACCCATGGATTGATCATGGGTTTTTAACACAGCACCATGCACATAGTAGGCAGCCTGTATATGCTGTTATCATGGTGTCATGCACCGATCTGGTCAACAATGAAAGAAAGTAAGCTTTATTGTTAAACAGGTACCTGTGTTCCCTTCGGCACAATATTGGACTGCATCTGCTAATCTAGGCCTCATCCCTACAGATGAGTTGAACCAACCCACTGCAGTGCTTATTACCGAATTTATAATTGTGCTTTTTGTTTCTTGCCTTTACTAGGTGTCATCTGGGAGTTTTAGGCATTGATAATAATGCTTCGGAATGGAACAAAGAGAAGAGATGAGACTCAAAAAAGTCATTGTTACTCTTAGCAATGTGAGGGAAAAGTGAAGTGAAACTTAACAGTAAATGTGAGAGTTTTTGATTGCCTCTGGGGTTTCAGTTTTTCTTTCCATCTGGCCTTTCTAATTGTGATAATAGGCAAGTGAGATCTGGGTCTACATTGGTGGATTTGATTGGATAGGCCCCAAGGAACTCCACTTTATTTTGCAATTAGGAGCATCCAGAATAGAAAACTCAAGGAAAAAAAAATAGGTAACAACTTGCCGGATGCCTTCTGCCCCCTCCCTCTCCTTTATTCTTGGGATGACCCAGTATAGTCTGTCTTTAGCAGGCTCTTTGGATCTCTGATAAACAGAGCAGTTAGGCCTGAATGAGCTGAGAAATGAATAAGGGAATATTGATGCCCCACGATTTAATTGCCTCCTAAATCCATGGTAAATTTTTCAGTGATTTTAAACTCTGAAAGAATAGCAGACTCATTGATTTCTGTAATTCATTTATTTAGGGATTTCTATTATCAACTGAACTTGATTGATGGCTTCATGACAAATAGCTGTGTGCTCAGCATATACCAGCACTCTGCAAGCTCACTCAGCCATAAACAATGTGTGATATAATTCTTGGGTCCTTCTGCTGAGTCTGTATCTTGCTATTTGGGGAATGGCAGATTGAGATTCCCAAAGTGAATGAGGTAAAGTGAAATTCTCACTTAGTTCCTTAATATACATACACACACACACACATATATGTACACACACATTTTTATGTATATATTTGTATGTAAACCCAGAGGATTCTCTAAGTCCTCTGTTGAGATTCTGTGGCATTTCTTTCCAAAATGTCAAGCCTCTCTTGTGATTCAGAATCTATCAGTGTCACTTGGAGCCTGATATAGTAGTAGTCTCTGTATGCTGTGATAATCCAACCCCAGGTCTGTTTCACTCAGGAATAGAAGATGGTAGGTAGTGATGATATGTCCTCATCAAAAATTAAAATGAAGCCCCATAAACCTGTTTAGTCTGTTTTTTTGTATAAAGGATTTTGATTCACACCTTCCACATGGATGGAAATCAAGTGCATTTTCTATTTTAGAGAAAATGAGAAGTTGTTATATAAGACACTAGACTTGAGAACTTTGCCAAGGAGATATTATTAACTCTAAATATTCCTTCCAGATTACATTAGTGGGAATTTGTGATTACTATTTGAAAATGCTCTTAATGCTTTTCCTGA
This sequence comes from Graphiurus murinus, assembly GCA_004027655.1. Taxonomy (NCBI): domain Eukaryota; kingdom Metazoa; phylum Chordata; class Mammalia; order Rodentia; family Gliridae; genus Graphiurus; species Graphiurus murinus. The sequence continues at coordinate 62,355 of PVLC010006832.1, forward strand.
TTATAAATCAATTATTAATCTACATTAAATAAATTGGAATAAAACCACTAATAAGAACTCACCATTATTAACATTTTAGCTAATTAGCTGTTTTAACGGAATAATATTCTTCTTAGAACACTCTGCAGGCAAACACTATCATTACATAAGGGTTAATATCAGTCATAATGATGAGGCTTTTGTGTTTTTGCTATTTACCTGAGACCTATGAGGTACATAGAGACTAAGCTGGAAGCAGTCAGGTACATAGTGGCCACTGACTGTGTATGTGACTGCCCCAAGTACCAGAATTCCTTCATGTCTTGTGGAGCAAGAAATAAAACTGTCAACATCGCCTACTGCAGGAAACGAACATTTTTACTTCAATCTCACCTTTGAGTTTAAAATTTATAAATTCAAAAATAGAAAAAGAAAAGATGGCGTCTGAGTGAAACACCTTTCCTCGGGCGCTATGAGCTTGAATCAAATCTGCCATAAAAGCAGCTTCTTGACGGAAGAAAAAAAGCAACAAAAAAGCAAACAAAGCAACGAGAATTGAAATACAGCTGAAGAGACCCCAGAAAGCCAACCAGGGAGAGCAAAGGAGCCTGTCCACATAGCAGCGGCGCCAAGCCATGGAGTGGGGGTGGCCATTAAGTTGCAGCCCGACATGGGGATCTACTAACACTGCTGCGTACCCAGTGACCAGACATGGAATTAGTGACTCCAGAACTCCACACCCTAAACAGGCAGTGGATCCCTGCACCTTCCACAGTGACCAGAATGCATGGTATGACCAGCGTAAGCCCCCTAGGGACCATCCCAGCTTGCCTCTCCCTCCAGAGCTGGAGCAGCGATCAACTGCACTGCAGAGTTTGAATCAAAACTGCCACAAAAGCAGCTTCCTGATGGAAGGAAGGAAAAGCAAAGCAGCAAAAAAGTGAGCAAAGCAACGAAAGCAGCTGAACAGAACCCAGGAAGAACAAAGGAGCTGATGCACACCTCAAACTGGAGGCTGCCATTTTGCCAGCCACCATTGTGCCAGCCATCCAGACCTTCAATGACCTCCTGTGCACCCAGCGACCAGAAGTGGAATAAGCAACTACAGCACTCCACACCATAATCAGGCGGCATATCCTGGCAGGATCAACAATGATCAAGAACACCTGGGACAACCATCTTAAGCCTGCAGTGAGGAAACCCAGGTCACCCCTCCCATCGGAGCCAGAGCAGCAGGGATCTGTAAGTTAAATTGCACCTCCAGGGTGTGGGGGCCCCTATACAAAGGACAGACTCAGTCACCCACCCTTCTAGAAATTAGATAGGAATAGAAGTGCGGGAAGAACCCAGTGCACACAGGGCATAGAGACCTTCCAGGCACACTGGAAAATGCCTGGTATTTAGACTGCACTTCTGTCACCAGCAAACGCAGAGAGAGAGATGCATACAGGCCCTGTGGAGAGCACAGAGACACAAGCTTGCAGAGGGAGAGGCATCAGTGGAACTTCCAGCCTGCAATGACAGAGAGAGCAAATAAGAATGCCAGAGACACGCTAGAATATCTAATAGAGTGAGCAGATATTTAAAAGCTGAAAATATCCACACAGATCCAAAAGGGCTGCAGGAGCCAACTCAGCTCTGTATTTACAAACAAGCAGGGTGTGTGTGTGTGTGTGTGTGTGTGTGTGTGTGTGTGTGTGTGTTCTGTTTTGTTTGTTTTTACTCTGGTTTCGTTTTGTATTGCCTTGATTTTGTCTATGTTTGTTTGGATGATTGGTTGCTTTGTTATTTTTTGCTATTTGTTGACTCCCATTCTTATCCCTTTTACAAGCTTCCCTCCCTCTCTCTCATATATATATTCTTCTCCTCAATACTTTTTCTTTTTCCTTCTTTCCCTGTCTTATATCAAGACCATCTCATACTACCACACTTAAAACTCTACATTGACTACCAGAATCCCCCGACATATCCACTATCTCTAACCTTTACAATATATCACCTGAACACACTCAACCTCTAATTCCACTGGACCATACCCTCTACTTTACCCTCTTCTTGCATTCATCACTGTGACTTTTCACCCAACCTTTACCACTGAACACAAACTGTCCCTGTATATACCAGTGGACACCTCTAAACCCCCACTGCAGAGATTGGATGAGAAAGCTTGCAAAAGCAGGAAAGATATAAATTTAAGAACAGGGAAACCATGAGAAGGAAAAATAGCAAAGAAACAATGAGCCACCACAAACCCACAATAACAGAACTCAACAACACTGAATGGCAGAGATTATCAGAAGAACAATTGAGATCTTTAATAGTAGAAACGATACAAAACTTCCATAAAGAATGCAGAGAGAGCTGGAAAGAAATAAAGGAACAAATAAACAAAGAATCTGACACCATGAACAGGAGTCAAAGAGAAACCTTGAAGGAAATGAAGGATGTGAAAGATACAATAATTGAAGTGAAAGCATCAATATAAACATAAACAATGGATTAGACCACATGGAAAATAGAATATCACTCTTAGAAGATGACCATTCCAAAAATGAATCCATAATACATAATTTAGAAAAAAAAACTTGACAGTATGAATTGGACATCGATGAGATCTGGGAAAATTTAAAAGAGCTAACCTAAGAATAATAGGCATAAAAGAGGGATTAGAAGCTGAAACTAATGGAATAAACAATCTTTTCAAAGAAGATTTTCAGAGAATTTTCCAAACATAGAAAGAGAAGTTGACACACAGGTGCAGGAAACATATAGAACTTCCTTGAGACAAGACCAAAGAAGAGGTTAACCACACCACATAGTAATCAAGTTGACTAATGTAGAGGCTAAGGAGAGAATTCTAAAGGCAACAAAAGTAAAAGGCCAAGTGACATTTAGAGGCAAACCAATCAGAATCACTCCAGACCTCCCAAATCAAGTCAAGAAAGCCAGGAGGGGCTGGAGTAACATACTCCAAAATCTGAAAGAAAATAATTTGCAGCCAAGATTCTTCTACCCAGCAAAACTCTCTCTCAAAATTGACGGGGAAGACAGGCGTGGTGGCGCACCCTTGTAATCCCAGCATTGGGAGGCTGAGCCTGGAGGATCCGGGTTCGAGGCCAGCCTCAGCTGCTTAGTGAGGCCCTCTGCAACTTAGTGAGACCCTGTTTCAAAATAAAGAATTAAAAAAATAGGTCTGGGGGTGTTGCTCGGAGGTAGAATGCTCCTGGGTTCCATCCCAGTACCACAAAAAAAAAAAAAAAAAAAAAAAAAAATTGATGGGGAAATAAAACCTTCCATGATAAACAGAAACTGAAAGAATTTATGTCTTACAAACCAGCACTAAAGAAAATACTCAAAGGGATTAACTACAAAGAAGAAGTAACAAGTAAATGTCAGAACCAGAGAAACAATAATTTCCAATAAGCAAACAACTAAGCAAAGAAGAATAAACACCATCGAAAACAGAAGTCAAAACTCAAAATGTTAGGAATTAAAAATCATCTCTTAATAATCACATTGAATATAAATGACCTCAACTCCCCAATAGAAAGGCACAAGGTGGCAAAATGGATTAAAACCCAGAATCCATCTATATGCTGCCTGCAAGAAACATACCTTACAAGCAAAGATTCCCACAAACTAAAGGTGAAGGGCTGGAGTAAGTTAATCCATGTCAATGGAATTTGAAAACAAGCAGGAGTAGCAACCATGATATCAGATAAACTAGACTTCAAGCCTAAGCTTATCAGAAGAGATAAAGCAGGTCATTTTTTACTAGTATAAAGAACAATCCAGCAAGAGGAAATAATAATTATCAACATCTATGCCCCAAACACAGGTGCAGCCACTTTCATAAACTGCATGATATAAAGTCACACATAGATGGCAATACACTAATACTGGGAGACTTCAATACTCCTCTCACATCACTAGACCGATCTTCTAAACAAAAGGTCAGTAAAGGTGCCTCAGACCTAAAGAATACCATAAACCAAATGGACCTATTAGACACATATAGACTCTTTCACCCAACTACAGCTGAATTCACATTTTTCTCAGCAGTGCATGGAACCTTCTCCAAAATAGACCACATTCTGGGCCACAAAGCAAGCATTGGCAAATTCAAAAAATGTAACATAATTCCCTGCATCTTTGCAGACCACAATGGAGTGATACTAGAAATCAACTCTAAGAAGCCCTAGAATAACCATGTAAACACATGAAGACTGAACACCACACTGCTGAACTCAAATGGGTCATAGAAGAAGTAAGGAGAGAAATTAAAAAATTCCTAGAAACCAATAAAAGCAGAGATACAGCATATCAAAACCTCTGGGACAGCCGGGCGTGGTGGCGCACGCTTGTAATCCCAGCATTCGGGAGGCTGAGACCGGAGGATCCGGGTTCTCGGCCAGCCTCAGCTACCTAGTGAGGCACTCCGCAACTTAGTGAGACCCGGTTTCAAAATAAAGAATAAAAAATAGGGCTGGGGGTGTAGCTCGGAGGTAGAATGCCCCTGAGTTCAATCCCCAGTACCG